>JAKLLW010000700.1:0-25908 GCA_022814695.1 Neocatenulostroma microsporum | reverse complement strand
AAAGTCGGTTTCGGCACTCCATCAATATGTCCGTCAAACATCGCCGCCGCGTCTGATGCAGATATTTCCGGCGCCGGCGGCTGTTGCTGTCCCCTCCTCGGTCTGGGCCTCACCTCATGCGGTCCTTTCTTCGCCCGCGCCGCTTGAATCCACTCGCCGCCTAGATCACTGAGTGCTCTTAGTCCAGCATCCACCTTACCGCCTCTTATCAGCCCGAAGATCCTGATACCCCAAGCATGAATATCCGGCTGAACCCCAGCACTCCTCATCTTGTTCCAGAAACTCTCCATCCCATTGATATCCCGTACATGCTGCGCACCCGTCATCATAACGCTATATGTCTTGGCCGTCGGCTGCCGTCCACTCCTGATGAAGTGATTCCATACCTCAATCGCACTGCTGGCGCTATGCAATGACAAGAGTATGAGCATGAGATGCTCGTAAACATGGTTCGGTAGCTTAACGCTCTTCAGCCTTTCCTCGAAATCGTAGATCTCGCTCTTGACATACTCCGCAGCGGTGACGTTCTGGCGCTGTAATGCTCTGCCCAAGCGATCCGCGCAGGACTTTACGAAGGAGTCGATATTGGCGATGCGAGTATCAGTAGTAGCAATAGTAGGGGCAGATGCGACTACTTCCGCTGAAGAAGCTCCACTAGCCTCCATTGCTGGATTCGGCGCTTGATTAGTGGCAATATGTACGACAGGTGCTACTGCCTCCACGGAAGGCACTTCCGTATCTTCTACTACTGGGTTCGGTGTTGGGGTAGCGGCAATATCCACGTAGCTGGTGGGTACATAGCCCTCTTTGTGGGCGCCATCGACGAAGGCGTCTTCCGAAGGGCCTGATCCGAATTCGCGCAAAACCCGGATCTTCATCCAACCACTGCCATCGTCGTTCTCGACGACCGAGATGGCCTGGCCCTCAGCAACAGACAGGTCGCCTTCGCCAGTGGCCTCGTATGCGTAGAGCATACGGCCTTGCGAGCTGATTGCTGAAATTGATGGTGCCTCATGACGAGCCTCGATTGGTGCTGCGGTCTCATCGATCAACGACGCCCCGATGAGCTCGCTTACCATACCAGCTCGCTCGGGCACCTCACTCTTGGCCTCGCTTATTCGTGAGCCGGTTTGCGGCCTGATCTTCTGCTCTACCGGGCGCTCCTCCCGCCGCTCGTGAGTGAGGCCACGCCGCTGTACCATAGCTTCGTATTCCCTCCTCACACCATCCTCCTCCGTTTGCTCAAGCTTCTGGCTCATAGCCCTAGGTACCGTACGTTGGTCAACGAACTTCAAGACAGTCCCCAGTATCTCTGATAACGGCCTACTAGCCTGTGCCACTTTGGGAGCTGCGCCTCTCTGAAGTAGGTCGAGAGTGACGACAGCGGCCGAAGCGTAATCGAAATCTTCCGTCTTTGCGCGACGTACTCGCACTGGAGGCAGTAGCATCTCCAGGGCGTCATTGACGTGCAGCGAAGAGCTCCCTTTGCGCGGTTGGCGCAAGAGGTCGGTAAAGGTCGTGACGGGTGGTAGGAAAGACCAATCCATTTCTCCTGCAGCAAACGCCGGACTCGCCTGGTGATCACTCTTACGTAGCCGCGCTGCAAGAGCCATATTCCACAACCTCACCAGCTCGCTCAGAACCTCGTTCTCACCTCCCTTGTCTTCATGAATCCGTTTGTCCACGGCAATCCGACTCAGCATCCACAGCAACCTCACCCACATATCCGATGGCGCCTCCATGCCAAATAAACTAATCAATCCCAATACCTGTGACGGCATCGGCTGACCCGTGCCTCTCTCACGACGCAGACCCCTGCAAATCGTGTACACAAAGCCCAAGTACCCCCTCTTAAAAAACTTATGCAGGTGTAGTGTGTTGGCCTGTTCGTAGTCTGCAATGTCTTGCAGCGTGCGCCATTGTTCCGCAAGATGATCTCGCTGGTGTCTGTTAACTTTGAGGAAGGAGCTGACGCGTTTCTGGAGATCGGGCGGGAAATACGGGTCGCTGTGTCTGTTTCGTTCGGTGTGTTGTATTGGAATATTTTGCGGGCCACTTTGGGAGGCGACTTCGTACTGCCGATGGACTGGCGATCCATTTGCATGGCTAGGGTTGTCTATGCGATCGAGGAGTTGGGAGGGCTGTAGGGGTGTATTGGAGTACCGGCCTCGTCGTTGTTGATCGGTGTTGTGTTCCCGGCTGCTGAGGTGCTCGTAAGAGCGTTCCCTCGGACGCCTGGTATCATAGCTCGGTTGTCTGTTCTCCCCATAATCAGGTCTTCCTTGCTGCTGTGGCCGATCTTGAAAGGCATATTGCTGGCCCGCTCTGGCAGACGCAGTAAAGCCTCGCCGTGCCTGTTGAAGCGACAGCAGCTGCACGCAAAGCCGTTGATGATGCCGACATGCTGTGCAGACATAGTTGTGCCTCATCCTCCCAATCACCCAATGCCTTCGCGGACTTCGGACGAAAGAAACATCCAATGCAGCAAAGCGGAGGTTCCCAAAGGAGATGGCTTTGCCGACGGAAATACTCAATTGGGAAGGAGCGGCTTGTACATGATGCACACGAGCCTGCCAAAGGCCGCCTCGCTGCCTTTGCCTTCTACATGCCATCCACGATTAGCAACGGGCCTTCCACCCCCCACGGACGGTATAGAAGACTTCAGGGGATCGTCATTGGTGGCAGAGATAAGCAAAATGTCTGCAAGAGCCGTGCCGAGCGCGGTGAACACCTACTTGGGTCGATAAGCTTACCTTGATAGCTTCTCGTGCTGTAACGTTACATAGCAGGCTGAGGCCCCATCGTCACTGTAACTTCAGTGAGCGTGCCTTGTTGGCAGGAGGCCACCAACAAATCGAGTACCAAGGCGGCTTATTTACAGCTAGACGGGACTGTTGCTGAGCGTCAATGTCAAAGAAGCCAATCATCGCCATAGCCGGACTAGGCTGCGAGACATCAACGTTCTCGCCTTCTCGGACAGAAGCTGCTGCTTTCCATCCGAAGCGTGGACAGGACATACTCGAGTACTATGACTTCCTCAAACCTGGCACTGAGCTTGGCGATTCCGCTGACTGGCGAGGTGCTCTGACCGGCCACGCGCTGCCTGGCGGGATTGTGACAAGGGATGCCTTCGAAGAACTTACCACCGAGATCCTGCAGCGCCTCAAGCAGATCGCGGCGTCTACGCAGCTAGATGGATTGTGGTACGACATACACGGCGCTATGTGCGTCGAGGGTCTCGATGATAGCGAAGCAGAGTTGCTACGCAGGATTAGGTCGGTAATTGGGAAAGAAGTAGTAGTATCTGCGTCCATGGATCTGCATGGCAATGTCTCCCGTGAGCTGGCGCACCAGACGGACCTTGTTACGTGTTACCGAATGGCGCCGCACGAGGACGAGAGGGAGACGAAGGAGCGTGCTTGCCGCAATCTTGTTAATGTACTGACGGATCGCAAGGGAGTTCCTGTCAAGCTGCCGTACAAGGCATGGGTACCTATCCCCATTCTACTTCCGGGCGAGCAAACCTCGACTCGAATAGAGCCGGCGAAGTCCCTGTACGCTACTGTGCCGGAAGTGGAAGCAACAGAGGGCGTTCTTGACGCGAGCGTCTGGGTCGGCTACGCATGGGCTGACGAACCCCGGAATCACGCTGCTGCTGTCGTGACTGGTTGGGACGAGACTGCCACAGCCCAAGGTGCCGAGAAGTTGGCACAGATGTTCTGGGATTTCCACGAAGACTTCGAGTTCGTTGCACCCACCGGCTCACTGGCCGAGTGCTTGGATGCGGCGTTGAACTCTACGGAGCGTCCGTACTTCATCTCAGACTCCGGCGACAACCCGACTGCAGGCGGCTCGGGCGACGTAACATGGACGCTCCAGCGACTACTTGATCGCTCAGAATTCAAGGACAAGGATGGACCGAAGGTGGTGTATGCCAGCATCCCAGCCGGTGCAAAAGCTACACGGGCTATTGAGGAGGCAGGCATAGGCAGCACAGTCTCTGTCACAGCCGGAGCAGCTGTAGACGATGTCCACGCTGGCCCAGTGACATTGACTGGCCGCGTACACGCCATCAAGCATGGCGACCGGCATGCTATCACAGAAGCTGTGGTGCAAGTCGGCAGTATCTTCGTCATCCTCACGGAGCTGCGCAAACCGTACCATCACGAATCGGACTTTACGGACCTAGACCTCGATATTCGCAAAGGCGCCGCAGACATAGTGATCGTCAAAATTGGCTACCTGGAGCCGGAGCTCTTTGATATGGCGGCTGACTGGATGATGGCGCTCACGCCTGGAGGTGTAGATCAACATCTGGAGCGACTTGGACATAAAAGGATCAGCCGGCCGATGTGGCCATTTGACAAAGTGTGGGAAACACAACCAGATCTGAAAGCTGAAATGGTACCTTCGTCGACCGAGCCGCTGATAGACGAGGGTACGTGAGTTCTACATCACCCCACAACGGTGGCTTCTACCGCATCGAACGAGCTCATAGCTTCACAAACTCTTTCTTCCCCTTCGCACTCCTCAGTGTCCTCTTCGGAGTCGCTGGCACCGGCTTCGTGACCTTCCCAGGTTTCTTCGCTGGCTTCGTGAGCTTAGCTGGCTCCCTCGCCGGCCCCTTCACAGGTTTGCTAAAAGGCTTAGCCGTAGCTTTCTTCGCGCCACGCATACCCTGACCATGCGCCTGGAACTTCTTCATCGCTTCCTTAGCCTCTTCGCCACCTCCCAACATGGCGTTCACGAAGTCCTGGCTATGTGGATCTGGGCCCTTAGGAACCTCAGGCGTAAGCGCAGGCGCGGTAGACTTCTCGGCTTTCTTAGCCTGCAAGCGCTTGTTAGAATCTGCCTGGAACTTCTTAATGGCCGCCGGATCGCCTTGAACCAGCCGATTCTTGAAGTCCTGGCTGTAGCCATCCGGACCTTTGGGAACCTTCGATGCCTTCGGAGGAGGCGTTGCGGTGGCTTCAGTTCTTTATCCTTCGAATCTCTTGTAGGAGGTTTCCTGGTACTGCTTGATTGCGGCTGGGTCGCCCTGGATGAGGCGGTCTAGGAATTCCTTCTTATACATGATCGGCGCGACAAAGTGAGTATTGAGCTGTAGTATGCTTGTTAGGCGCGACTCGCAGCCGCCTACGTACTTAGTACCGAGAGAGCATATACGGGGACACAGACAAAGCAAAGTGCTTATAGCCCGAAGCGGACTTCGATCGCGTATCTCGAAGACAAAGCCTTGAATTCCGAACGAAGTTCACTAGGATTGGAAGTACCCTTCGTAGTACAATGTTACTCGTCGATACTTGCGCAGAGCTCGGCGTCCATAGTACCAGTAGTAGAGTCTTATTGTCTGTTAAGGGCAGCCACGCCATGACCACGTAGCGCGACCTTAAGCGAGTGACGCTTTGTTACAACGGGCGTACTTTGCATATGTCGAAGGCGTATTCGATGAGCCCAATGGCCATGCAGTGTATTTTGTGGATTCATACATGTGCAATAATAATCGGCCTTTGATGTTGTCGTTGGTGAAGTTGGAAACAACGAAGCCTGCCGGAGTCGACGCCGCCTCTGGCAGTTGCCCGGCCGTTTTCCTGCCGAACCCGAAATCATCGGCGGCGGGCAAAGTCTCGGCTGGCCGGTGCACCAATCGTTGTGCCCGCCGAGCGACCCGTGGTAATAAAAACAGCCTTGTTTTGACTTCCATCCTCCATCTCCCCTCCCGGAAAATCGTACATCGACAAGGGTTTCTGCCAGCCTTGACCTTGCCAGACTTGTCTCCCCGCTCTGTGCTGCTGGAGTCGGCGGAGCTGAGCGGAAGTTGGAACGATGAGGTGCGATAAGGTGAGCAGCAAGCTGCGACGCTACAGCGCCGTTGCGCTGCGTCCTGCAGAGTGAGGAGAGCCGTACAGTTGTGCGACGACCAACGAAAACGAAGATCGCGCGTTCAGCGAATTAACTCTGCACGAGCAGTGCATTCGTCCGGCGCATGATCAAGAACATGCGCGTTGCGCCTGCGCAAAAGGGACAGAATCTAGGCGCTGCCACCAAAAAGCCTCGAGCCCTGAAGGGACTTTGGGCGGTCTGAAACAGCGATGGCGCCTGTTTCTCTTGCACGCTTGCGGCGGCGCACGTTCTTAACAACGAGATTATAGTGAGACACGCAACGTCCACGTTAAATGTTGTGGACCGTTCATCAACATAGACGTCCGATACTCGGCGATAAAAGCCATTATATAGGTACGTATGGTGCTGCGCCCAGCTACTTTGGATCGCCGCCGCCACAGCAGATCATGATCTGCCTTGTTTATCTAGTATCTATAATCCTGCAAGGCTGACTGTACAGGGTCGTGTTGGAGTTCCGCGGGCTCTGCCATGCCCTGTACATATCGCGGAGGCGTTCACAATGTGAAGGTTTGACCAAGAAACCGTCGCGAACCTAATGCGCTCCACTTTCCAGGCTACCAGGCTACCCAACCTCGCAACTTCGCTCATCACAACTCCACCGCAGCAACCACAACATCCTCTTGCTCGCAGGAACCGCGTACAACATGTTGTGTTCGGCAACGTCGATCGACACGTTGCAGTGACGTCTGGATCTACTGCTGAGCGCTCCTGCTCGTGCTGGGACTGCACCTTCCGTCTACAACAATAACGGCAACGACGACTTCACGCAATGGACTCAGAAACGACGCTCTTCACCTTCCTGTTCAAAGCGCCACGACACATCCGCACCGTCGAACTATTAGGATCATGGGACAACTTCACGCGACCCTACCAAATGCACCATGATCGCCGTCGCGGGACCGGATGCTTCTCAGGCTGCTTCAGATTCGAGAACATCATCTTCGATGGCGACCGACTCCACTGGACTAAGCCGCGCTCAGGCGGCCTCAAGCAAGGCGGTGTGTACTGGTACTACTACCGTCTCGATTACGACGTCGAAGCCTATGACGATCTGCAGCCATGCACCGCAGGCTGCCCATTGATGCCAGGCCAAATGATGAATGTCATGGAGGTGCCGACCGAGATCGTCCAGCCACCAAGCAGATGTCGCAGCGCATGTTATGAGGGCCTTGCTGGGACGTTGTCGGCAATGACTTCGATGCGGAAGCAGACGCTTGAGCCGAGCGATAAGTTCGCTGCGCTGGAGCCGCCGCCGGTGTCGCGCGTCCACGGAAGGTGCATCTCCGACCTGGCGCTTACTGGACGTCTGGAGAAGCAGGCCCCGTCGTCCAGGAAGTCTTTGGTTTCGCCAGTGCTGTCAGATGGCGAACAACATAACTTCGAGGCTCCAGAGGACCACCGATCGACCAAGCGTCGCTGTTCTGGATCAAGCCGACGGTCTCTCGTATCCAGGCTCATCTCCAGACGAAGCGATTGCGCCTCGGCTGTGAGCTGCGAGCATGCGTCCGTCGCAGACGCATGTGCTATTGAGTCACCGGACGACAGGCCACACCCGAACCCATTGCGGTCCTCGCCACCAGCGGAAGACGAGCCTCGTCCAGTCACGCGATCGAGCTTCGACTTCGAGCTTGAAGCAGCGCGACGCAGGAACTCGGCGAACCGGGTGCAGCACAACGATTCTCGTCCGGTCCAGCGATCCAGCTTTGACTTTGAGCTTGAGGCAGCGCAGCGCAGCCGCTCAACAGAACGCCGCCAACACCGTGTCGCGTACGACAACGAGTCCGTCTATACGCCGGCCTCCATCCACAACGTACAAACGTACGGCTCGCCGCCCGGAGACGATGGCGACGCAGCCGACGCCTGGCGACCGCGCATGTACTCAATCCCCAGCCCAAAGCTCTCGAGTGAGCAAAGCGTGAAGTACCTGGAGGCCCACCCAGCGTCTGCGGACTACACAAAGCCACCGGAGCGCGTGCCACCACCACCACCCACTGACCATTTATTCTCACCGACCCAAGCACCCCAACCAGACAACACCCACGCCTACGACATCTCCTCCCCAACCTTCTCCGCCGCAACTCTTAGCTCCAATAGCGGCCTCAATACCCCCTTCCGCCTCAGCGTAGGCTACTCCCGCGACACCACCGCTTACACCAGCGATACACATGCGCTAGAAGACATCGCTGAGCGCCTGCAGAGTCTGGATGCCTTCGACGAATCCGCAGAGTCCGCGCAGTGGTCGCCTGCGGAAGCGCAGCAGGAGCCACAGCCGACCTTCTGCGGGTATGCGCTGCCCGAGGCTGCGATGGAGAGTGTGCACAGCCTTGGGAAGCACTCGTCGCCGAGGATTCGGCAGGGTAGCGGAGAGGATGAGCGCTCGCCGTTGCCTGCGCTGGTACTGGACACGAGTGGTATTGGCGGCGGATCGATGATGGATGATATCTTCAGTGAGCTCGCCTATCTCGGTGGCAGCATTGCTTGAGCAGTGCAGATGAGCGACGATGTTCGTTTTACGAGCGCGAGGGGCGCACATTGCTGCGGTGATGGACGAAGACGATTGATTGATTGATTTGAGCGCGGCGTCCCAAGTTTTCGCGGCGGCTTTTTCTGTTTTTGCTTTTCAAGTCAGCGTTCACGCAGAGATACCACTTACCGCGACCAGGCCCTTAGCGGCCCGTATGTACACACAGCAACAATGAAAACACATGACGAGAGAGAACAATGTAGAGACCTAGTAGGCATCTTTGAACCTATCCAGACAAAACATCGTGCTGCGCGCCAGATGCTTCCCGAGTGATCCGCCACCGTTGGCTCCGTGTCGTAACCCTAGAGCCGGCAAGCCAGCCTTATTTTGCGCCTCGCCTCGTCGGATGCTCATGAGTCCTCCCACTCCCAGTCAAGAAGCGTCCGGTCCAGCCAATACGCTCATTCGTGCAGAAACCTCCCTAAGTAAATACGCCCGAACACCGTTTTACGCCCTGTACATGTGCGTTTGCACGTCTTCTCGATTCGTGTACCTCCTTCTTTGCCTGTTTGAAAGGGCTTCCGCCTCTGATCCAACAGCTCACCGCCTGGGATCATCGAAGCTCTTTCCACCCGCTCTCACGCGCTCACTCTCCACCGTCCTGGCTCTTCGCGGAGCATTGAATGAACTCCCTACCTCTCCTGCCCCGCCATTCATGACTTGTCTATGTCCGTTCGCGTCTTCAAAGCTCGTTCTCTTGCGACCTGTAGACCCGCTATCCTCATCGCTGTCTTCCGCTAATTCACTCAACCCAGGCGCTTCCACGTCATAGGAGTGCATGAGATTCTGTTGATCGGCTCCTCTTCCGCCTCCCCAGCCTCCTCGTGCATCGAGCGGACTTCTTAAGCTCCAGCTATTACTTCGCCGATGACCTTCGTCGCCGGATCGTCGGGCTTGCATACTCATCCTAGTAATAGCTCCCGCGATGCCGTCTGCTGGGATGCCATCTACCTCGTGGTAGCCTCCTCTGTCGTCCTTATCTCTTATGCCCAGGTTGTTGCCATTGGGATCTTCTCGCGATAGGTTCAACAGGTAAACTCCAGTGAAGATGGTGAGGAAGCCGCAGAGCAGGGAGATGGTATTGACGACGTCCGTGGTGTTGAAGCCGGAGAAGAGGATGAATGAGGCGCAGAGGGTGCAAGTGGTGAAGGTTACGTAGTAGAGAGGGTTGACACTACAGTATCACCATATTAGCTTCGCAGGCGCATCCCGAGTATTGGGAGGGTGTGAGACGTACATGTTCGTGCTGAATTGTGATAGTGCCTTGTTGAAGTAATTCATCTGCGTCAATATACAGACCGCGACCATAATCGCAAATACGTAGGTGCTCGGTTGCGTGAATTGGTTGCTCCCGCGGAAAGTCAGTTTGAGGGCGAGGCCGAGGCCCTTGATGGCCATGATGGAGATTGAGCCAACGGTGCTGCAGATGGAGATGTAGACCATGGGGTTCTTCTTGCCGTAGCGAGGTGAGACGTAGTAGATCATGAAGAGGGCAAAGGCTACGACTACTGTGGAGTAGAAGAGGAAGCCTGTACATCAATCGCATAGTCAGCACATGCCCCTCAGGCTGTATCCGTCGTCTCTATCTCCTCCTCAAGGCCACTGTTGCTTCTGCTCTTACTCTCGTAAGGTAAGGCACGGTATAAGACTCACCCGGTCCCAAAGCATAATGCAACAACTCATTAATATCCTGCAACTCCTTATCCGGCGGCGCATGCAACACAATCACCACACTCCCAATCAAACACGTCGCGCACCCAATCCTCCCCAGCACCCCCAACTTCTCCTCCAAGAAATAACTCCCCAGCACCGCTCCGATCAAGACACTCAACGCTCCCAGTGGCGTCACAAGAATCGCGGGAGCGAAAGCGTAGGCAGAGAAATTGCACAGTTCGCCAACGATCATAGTAGTCATTCCAGCCCACCAGACGGGGTTCTTGAGGTAGGAGAAGCCTTCGCCTTCGAAGCCGTGCGTTTCTGCTGCTCGGTTGAGGCCTTTTTTGGTTATGACGAAGGAGGCGCCGATGCCGAGGGAGGAGGTTACCGCGAGGGCTAGGCCGACGTATTTATCTTGTACCATCTTTGCGACAGCTTGTAGGTATTTGGGGTGGGAGGTGGAGGTGGGTAACGAGTGTGGTGGTGTGTTCGCGCTCGGTTGAGGGAAGGAAGGCGCTATGGCCGGATCATGGTGTGGTAGGTCCGTTCGTGTGCGGTCGTTTCGTCAAGGGGTGTAGATGGTCGTTGTAGGTAGTATAGGTGGTCGTGTGCTCGTTGCCTTCAATGTTAAGGGTATGGTCTTGATGGTATGCGACAGCCAGGGATGCGGGAGGACTCGTGGCTCGCCGGGCCTTTGTTTGGAGCTTGTTCCTCTCTACGCGTTGATTCGATATCGCACAATCTCCTTCTTCTCGTCTTCTGCTGCTCTTTCTTGTTCACTTCGTTCGTGCCTTCCTGAAGGCAGTCGTAAGCTGGTGCTTGAGCAACGGTCACTCGCAGGCCCAATCGCTAGCCAGTGCCACGAATAGCCACGGCTGCAAGGGTCGCGATAACCGGCCTATCAGCGCAACGCCCATGACGTCTCCGCCAAGCCCCCAACCGTTGACAAGCTTCGAGACTGTTCAGCCTTGCCAACACCATCATCCGTTCTAAAATGACACACGACTATATTCAAGCAGGCTATTGTACCTGGTGAAAAGGTATATCACAGTTTGGTGGTGACGACAGAGCTTGCTGCCTGCTCCCACTTCCTAAACAACACCTACAGTCTTATATCTCCCCTCATGTGTGTCTTACACCACACATAAGCCTAGCAAATGATCTACGCGATCCGAGACTTTGGCAAGCTCTCTCGATAACCTTGCCACCATCAAGCCCTTATAAAGATCGCTCGAAGGTAGGAAACGAATTGCAATAGTGGGATCTCAAGCGGCAACGTCCATTGTCATCGAGCGCCATCCAAAAACTTCCGAAAACTGAGGCTTATGCTTGCAGAAAGGTGGACTATGTCGATTAATAGGTCTCAAGCACTGGGTATCTAGGTCACTAATCTAATGATACACGCCTTAAACACCATGCTAAGGTAATGATACACCCACCCTCTTTTTCTGCCAGAGGCATCCCTCGCTCGCCTCGGCATACGAACGCCCAACGCCTCATCAGAAGAACCCGCGCGCAAACCAGTCTAGCAATCGCCATCCCAGTCTCGCCGTTGGTAGCGAAGTAGAGCAAGCAACCACCTCCCACTCCCACGACATCCACCTAAGCAGACACAACCGCACTCGTAATCCCCATCCCCCTCTCAACAACCCCTGAAAACCGCCCAGTCCCACCACGCAGCAAGCCATCGTACTCCAAATCCTCCCAATTCCCGAAACCCTGCGGCCAGCCCTCTGATAGACGCCACGCGAGTTGAAGCGCATCCAACTCCCTAGGAACCATGTACTGCACAATCGTCCCGAGAAAGCGATCCTTGGATTCCAGCATAGCGGGTTTCAGAGCCGTCTGGCGAGACTTGAGCCATGTGGAGAGGGTGTGCGGGGTCTCGGCATCGATGGTGGTTTGGTCGAAAGCTGCGTTGTTGAGCTTGGCGTAGCCGCAAGATCTGAACTCGATGGTCGCGAGAGCGGTAGGAGAGGGATCTGGGAGTTGCTGCTCCCATGGCGCAGGCTGAGGCAGGTAGTCGCGGAATACTGGCCCTGGTGACAGCTCATCGATGATTTGCGCCCATGACCCCTCGCGGTGGCCTTCAGTCCAGTTCGCGAAAGTCTGCACTGCGGGCATGCCTGCGGCTGCTGGCTGCACGTTGGCGTTCGGCTGAGCTACCTGCTGCGCTTGCAACTGCATCTGGAATGCAACCCACTGCTGGTTCATCTGTTGTGGAGCGACTGGCATCTGTGGGAAGGCCTGGAGCTGATTGTTGTTCTGCATCTGCATTTGCATCTGCTGCATTTGCGCCTGCTGCTGCTGTTGAGCAGCAACTGCCTGCGCCATCTGCTGGGCCTGAACCTGGGCCTGCTGGGCAGCAACTTGGAATCGCGGGTGGGCAGTCAAGGAGACGGACTCCAAAGTGAGCTTCTTCAAGGCTAGCTCAGCATGACGCTTCACAAGCCCTTCCAGAGCGGGAGGTGTGATCCAGCAGTTCGAGAGCGTCAGATGCTTCACGTGAGGAAACAGCAGAGTCGGCGGTGCTGTCTGGGTGCTGTGCTCGAGCTGCGTGACTGGCGCTGGTAAGATGTTCGTGTTCCGAGAGAACATGCCTGGCGCACGCTCGCCACCGCTGACCCAACCAATAGTGAGCTTAGTGACGGTATCAATGACCGATATTCGCTGCCTGAGGATGGCGTAGAATAGACTGACCGCTCCAGAAGGGCTCTTCGCAGTCATCTCAGCGATTCCGGCATCATCTTTGGCCACGGACTGCCAGTCTGGGCTAACGAGCAACTTCACGTCCTGCAGAGATGGAAGCGCCTCCCACAGCTGCGGCCTCGCCAGTATTGGCAGCAGCCCACTCGAAAGCTTGGCAATGTTCAGAGTTGTGACCTGCTCGAAGTTCGTAGGGTTGTCGATGATAGCGAGCATATACGATTCCAAGAAGGCACGCTGAGCCCACTCCGTTTCAAGTAGCCACTCCTTCTGCTCCTTGCGAAGAAAGGTAGGTCTCACGTGATCGTGCTCAGTACGGTAGGTATTCGTCTCGAGCGGGCAAGACATGGTGTAGACCACGCCGAACTCGTTCCCATTCTTGGCACCAAATAGCAATTGATGATCTGGCATAATCCTCCCAGTATCGATGGCGGACCATGAGTGTGGATTTGCGTACATTGTGCCACTGATCCCGTCAAGCTCGCCCGGAGACATTTCGAGCCTCCGGTATGCGAGCGTTGTCTCCTTGGAGCTTTGCTGGGTGTGGAAGCTGTCGTGGGACTGCTGCAAAGCATCCCAGAGCTGCGTAGCGGATGATAGGTGGTGGTCGGCTGTCCTGCTAGACTGGCCGAAGACCGGAGTGGAGCGACCAAAGATGCGTTGATGGATACTCTTATCTGGTCCGTTGAGATAGCCGAGGCCACTGTCGACTGACAGAGCAAGCTCTTGAACAATCTCCAGCTTCTTGAAGGCATCTTTCATGCGCGACGTCTCGTCAGCAGTTCGCTCGAGGCCTGCCAGGTTGTCGAAACGAGCGTAGTAAGGTGGAGGCCATTTGTAGGAGCCGTGGTAGGTATCCACAAGGTCAAGCTCCTGCTTGGCAGGCGGCCTCGCCAGTTGATCTTCAGACACCTCGAAGCTCATGCCGAATCGCTTGATGTGTGGTCCGAAGCCTTGAAAGACGCGAAGTCCATGACCCTTGTAGACTTTACCCTCCTGGTCATCCTTCGCGTTCTTCCAGTGTAGCTTTGAGCCGTCCGGATCGGTCGCGCGCGCCTTGCCTTTACCCTTGTCGTTCGGATTCTTGACCTCCTCGTCCAGCATATCGTAGAGTTCAGTGTTGAAGGGTACGACTGAAGTGTGGAAGAGCGAGCGAGAGACCTTCTGCTCGAACTCATGGTTGACCATGCGCATTGACTTGACGTCATCACGGGACAGATGATGGGTGATTAGGTCGAAGATCTCCACGGGAACTTCGTACGCTGGCCAGCTCATTGTTCCCGCTGGCCTCTCGGAACCCTGCTGGTCGATGCGGGAACGATGGCTTGGGAGGATGGTGAAGTCAGATTTGTTGACGGCGTTAGCTTCGCCGAGCACGGCTGTGGAACACAGAGGTAAATAACTGCTCTGTGCATTTCTGTAACAGATGAGCGCCACTGCGTACCGGGTGGCAGTGTCCTTGTCTATACGCACAACACCCTCATGCCTTCTTGGATTAGCTGTAGCTGTGGTCGTGAGTTGCGCGGCTTGCGGGAGACCGTGACGCTCACGGTACGTCTGGGGTCGTGGAGGAGGGTTTGGATCTGGAAGTAACGGTTGAAGGTAATGCTGGGAGATGTAGTCGATGTCGCTCATCTCATCCTGGTCGAGGGGCCTGTCGAACGTCGGTCCGTCGAATCTCGACCTGTCGAATGGTACCCTCCTCGTGGAATTTCTTGGTGTAGAGAGCGGTATCGCATTACTGCCGGTGCTACCAGTGCTACCAGTGCCGCCAGTGCCGCCGTTGCTGTCGAAGAGATCTCTGGACTTGATGATAGGGGCGAATGAAATTCGAGGAGTAGCGACTGGCGCTCTCGAGCTGCTGGATGGAGGAGGTACTGACTTGCCGGACTTCGCGGACGACGAGGCCTTTCTCTTAGTCGGCATCGTGGGCATCACGAACTCGGGCGCTTCAGGGTTGAACATGCTGGCTGCTTCGGCGTAACTGAGGCAGCTGGATAGTGAGCGTCTGTTAGCGATCCGTCTTGCTCTGCCTCGCGGCGCGCGAGAGTACAGTCCAATGCTGTTGTTTGAGGTGTTTGATGTGTGTGAGGTGCTCGTGTTTGTCTCTGGCTCAGTGTTGTTGTCGGCCGCTTCAGAACCCGCTTCATTGATTGGGAACTGGTTACTGAAGTGGGGCGACTCCATCTTGGTAGCGATGTGAATGTGAAGGAGAGATGGGAATCTTCGCAAGATTGCTCATCTTCACGAACTGACGTTAGGACAGCTTTGCTTCTATTGGCTGGAGCAACTGCTCAGGCGGGGCTGAGAATGTTCCTACCTCAGGCCATATTCATGAGCTCGTGGCCTTTCCGCGACACGAATGTCTACTAAAGTTAAAGGATTGCTCGGTACATCTATTCATTACTCTCGTTGGAGATGGGGATGGAGGAGAGGGAGGTCGACAACGGTCTTGGCACATTACGTCCCCGATACTGGTTCGTGCTCGGCACAAGTCTCCGAAACACATAGACTTCCTACGGGTGGGTACTACACGCGTCAACATCGATTCGACGTCAGTCACCACCATGGAAAAAGCGACTCAGCAAAAGTGAGAGGCAGGGTCGCAGCTCCTCTGTCCACGCTGTCGTATGCAGCCGCGTAGTGATTCGTCACCCAAATCCTCAAAATCCTAGTATGAGAAGGTAGGTACACCCTTCACTGTTTCCTTGCCACTTCTCTTCTGCATCTATCGCCTCTCTCTCGCTACTGCTTGAATACTCTGGTCACAACAGCACAGCGTCGCAATACAGTTCTGGAAGAGATGTCGCGCTACGGGAACAAGTCGAGCTTTGCGCTCAGCAGCGACTCACATGGTCCGCCACCTTCGTACGACAAAGCAGCAGTACAGCAGCAATCGACCGGCTCGAAATGGTCGCCCAAGAACTGGTCAAAGAAAGCCTGGGTCGGCGCTGCCATAGCGATAATCCTCATACTTATCGCCATCATCGTGGGAGCAGTAGTCGGCACAGAGAATAACGCATACCCGGACTACAGCCCTCTCGCCTACACTCTGCAAGATACCTACAGCGGTACGGACTTCTTCGACCAGTTTGACTACTTCACTGGCTACGACCCAAGTGCCGGCTTCGTCCATTACGTGCCTTACGAGACCGCCACATCGCCAGAGTACAACCTTACATACGCCTCCGAGCAATCGGCCGTGCTCAAGGTTGATACCACGGAGACCGATGCCAGCACCGGTCGCTTCTCAGTTCGCATCACGTCAAAGAAGCAATACAACTCCGGCCTCTTCGTTTTCGATGTCCTGAACTCGCCATACGGCTGCAGCACATGGCCTGCGCTATGGCTATCGGACCCTGCCAACTGGCCCGAGAATGGTAAGTCACCCTCCACTCCGCTACATCACAAACCTAGCGTAGCTAACACCCACCAGGCGAAATCGACGTAATGGAAGCGGTAAACCAAGCCACAACCGGCAACCAAATGACCCTCCACACAACCGACGACTGCAAGGTGAACGTCAAGCGCAAAGAGACCGGTTCTGTAGTCTCCAAAAATTGCTGGAACGAAACAGACGGCAACGCTGGCTGCGGCGTCATGGGCCCCAAAGACACCTTCGGCCAAGCCTTCAACGAGAATGGCGGTGGTATATACGCTATGGAATGGCGCGATGCCGGGATCCGGATGTGGTTCTTTGGCAGAGATGAGATACCCTCAGATATTCCGACGGATGTGAGCAACACGACTGCGCCGGACCCCAGTACGTGGGGAGAGCCACTTGCGGACTTCCCGAGCACGGATTGTGATATGAGCAGTCACTTCAGGAATCAGAGTATCATTGCCAACATTGATCTTTGTGGCGCGTGGGCTGGGCAGACGAAGATCTACTCGACTGAAGACAATTGTCCCGGGACTTGCACGGACTTTGTTGCGACGAACAATACGGCGTATGAGACTGCTGTTTGGGAGTGGGCTAGTTGGAGGGTGTACACTGCGTCTTGAATGTGCATTGGCGGGACATGTGTTGGCATATTTGAGTGGTATACCCAGGTTTGGCTTTTGTGCGGCGTTCAATCGTATGATAGATGATAGATGAGTAAAGATGGATATGTACCATTGCACATTTCGAAATACATGGCTGCTGTGTTTTGACAACCATACTCCTCTGAATGTGCAAGGCTCCCAGTTCCCACAGATAACCGCGCTGCGCCATCAAGCCCTGGGCCGCCTGCGCTATAGAAAGTTTGTCCAAGCGCAGCGTAGACAGTGATGCCTAGGACCGGTAGGACTAGACATTGCCGCTCAGGGTCTCCAGCGGAGTAGACTACTGCGAGCCTACGAGAGAGCGATGCAACATACGGATTTCACTTACTCTCTTCGGAGTTGTGTGCATGCTGTCTCTGGCAAACTGGATGCCTATGGCCGCCTAGCGGACAAGACTAAAGCCAGTTGAGTGTGTTGGTCTTTGGAGAGAACGAGCAATGCCGCGTGCGGAGCGCAAAGCGGGTGGGTGAGACGACGAGCTTCATTGGCAGGTCTTCTCTTTCCATATGTACAGCTCTCAGGTCCTCCGGTAGTACCATTGCTGCGCCGTGAACGCCTTCCTTGTTTCCGAGATGGTTGGCGTCTAGAACTCCGCAATGGTGTCTCCCCGTAGCTTGCCGCGCATCTGCCATTTGCCCTGTTATGCTGTCAGCTCTCTGCTCGGTAGCTCCTGGTGCCTCGGTCGATCCGGAGATGACTCACATCTGTCTTGTACGCCACGTAGAGCGCAGCGGCCGGGATAGCGAGGATGTAGGTGAAGGATAGCCAGGCGGTTCGTGGTGTCCAGCGGAAGTATTCGTGCCTCTTCACGTACATGTCTGTCCCGGTGTTAGCCCTCTCCCCCTCAGACCCTCTTCCACACTTTCAATGCTGATTATCTCGCTCGGGAGGCTGTTCGAAGGAATATATATGATATACATAGGGGTGGACGTACTGGCGTATTTGACCATGGCCGGGTCCATGTGGACGCCTGTGAATCCTCGTCAGCGTTTGCTCCAGCGTTCGGTGGACTGTAGTATAGCATACTGTCGGCATGACCCGCCATCCTTCGTAGTGTGGGCTGCATGGTTGCTGATGTGGTGGTTGTACTTCAATCGGCGCAACTACTGAGCTCTCGAGCAGCAGCTTCGTGGTCGACGTCCTTCATCGCGATGGCTGTTCGGCTCCTTCCGCACCTCCGCAAGAACCTCGGCCGAAAGCCAATGGCGAAGACCACCAAATCACTCCACCTTGTCCAATGATGCCGGATGCATTATGAGCCGAGACAGACAAGCATAGGTAGGCACAGGTATAAGATAGTCATCATCTCCTTGATCATCTCAGAGCATTTAGAAGCTCCACAAGATCTAGCATTTTACCCATATTGAAGCACTTGAAAACTGCGCCCAGCATAGCTATCTCTAGCCTATCTATATCACTAGTCGACGATGACGGACTCATTGACCAAGCCCAAGGTCACACTTTACTGGTACGCCATGTCTCGCTTGAGCTTGTACATACTTGAGGACTTGATCGTAGAGACGTGAAGATGCTGAGCAGATCTGAGGAGGACTTTCGCGACGCCACCTTGGTCCCTACGACATATCTATACTGACATCCTCTTCCCCACAGGCTAGAGAAGTCCCGCTCCCAGCGCATAATATGGCTCCTCCAAGAATGCAAAGGTCTCGACTGGGACATCAAAGTCTACAAACGCCTGGACACCAAGCTCGCACCACCTGAGCTCAAGGAAATCCATCCCTTGGGCAAATCCCCAGTCATCTCAGTCGAAGCGCCTACAATGCCGAAACCCTTGGTGCTAGCAGAATCCGGCGCCATGACCGAGTATCTCTGCGACCACTTCGCTGCTCATCTCATCCCGAAGCGATACCAGGACGGGAAGGAAGGGCAGGTCGGTGGTGAAAGGGAGGAGTGGGTGAGGTATAGGTTTTACATGCACTATGCTGAGGGCTCGTTGATGACGATTTTGCTTTTGGGGTTGTTTGTGGATAGTAAGCCGCCCTTCTCTGAATAATTCATAGTCTGCACGCACTAACCTTGCGACAGTGATCGGCGACGGCCCAGCCCCTTTCTTCATCAAACCCATCACGCGCGGCATCGCCAGCCGTATCAACACGATGTTCCTGAACGACAACTATAAAACGCACTTTAGCTTCTTGAACGAGCAGCTCGCCACGTCGCCAGAAAGCGGCAAGTATCTCTGCGGCAAGGCTCTGACCGCCGCAGATATCCTTATGAGTTTCCCGCTCATTGCTGGCAAGAAGAGGGTTGGTCGGACCGACTACCCGAAGCTGGCGGAGTATATTGATATGCTGGAGGGGAGTGAAGGCTATCAAGCGAGTGTTAAGAAGATTGAGGAGGTCAGTGGGGAGAAGTTTGAGCCGATGTAGGGAGTTGGAGATGCTTGGTCGTAAGTGTATGTCTATGTAGGGACTGGTTAATGACTGTAGCGAGGCGATTACGGTCGAATGATTGACTTTTGTCCTCTCACTTAATCGATGGATTTAACGGATATAAGGTGTGCAAGGGTTAGGGTTTGGGTAAGCTCATGGGGGTTCACCAAGTGGTGGCAGATTGGCGCCTGGCGTTTCCCCAAGGAAGCAGCCCAAATGTGAGGTAGAGACTGACCAAGCACACGCTCCAAGTTCACTCAGCTAAACGCAGAATCTTCATCGACTGTTGTAGCCGCCCGGTTTCGTTGATTGAGCCCCTTAGGGCTGGTGGAATTCTTGCCCTAATCCCCGAAAACACAGGCCATACCTGTATCGTCTGCGGTATGTCTGGAAGCTGGACTCGGTACATGGTCCTGCCAAACGAGGGTCGCGGTTCACTCGCGAGCCAGCCTCGACCGGCCTGATCGATTTGACTTTTTGAGGGCTCACCATCAGATGCTTGAAAGGTACGCTCAATCTCCAGGTGACATACAAACCCATAATCACCCAAAAGCACAGCACGTCCCGAAAGGGCGAAAACAATAATTGAGCCAAGCCTAAGCAAGATGACAAGCCCATGCACGAGGATGCTCCGCTCACCTACTGGTCCTTATTTAATCAATGTGCTAGGTATTTTGGTCGCCGCTGATATTGGATACAATGGCCTCAACAGTCAGCCAACCGTGTGGCTGAACGAATCTGTGGCTGACTGACTGAGAGCTCGGGCTCTGGCTGGTTGAGAGCTGAGCGGATGGATTCCGCTCAGTCAGCTAACTGGCTGAGCGGATGCGGGCCGAACCAGTCAGGTGGCTGACTGACTGATCAAAAAGGTCCGTTCCGACCCGTTTTCCGGCCTCAGGCTTCAAAACTTTGGCCTATCCGGGCAGGGAAAACTACTATTTACTTTCGCTCAGCCAGTCAGCCAGGAACTGACCAATCTCGTGGCTGGCTGACTGATTCGCGAGCTCTCGGCTGACTGACTGACTGCACGGAAAACTCGCTCAGTCAGTCAGTAATTGATTCGATTGGCTGACTGTTGAGACCATTGATTGGATACGGTCTTCTCCAAGCGACCGATCAGCTTGGAATGCGTCCTGCCGTTGATCCTGTGAGCTGCTTGGTCGCCGGAATCATCTCCTTCGGGCTTGACTGTCATCGGTTTCGAAACGTGCTAGTACGCTAGGGTTACTGTATATGGCTTAGAGCGATCGCAGGACATCCTCATGGGTGGAGGAGATGGCGGAGTCTATCGATCGTACTGCTGCTGGAGGCCGCGCACCACTGGCACGAAGACGTAGCGGTAGATGGTGTTGGTAGGCTCGACTGCAGACGCTTTGAGCTGCCAGTCGCAGGGTAGGCGGATGTCGACTTTGCTGTCGTTGGCGTGGAAGTTGCCGAGCGCTTGCTACCATTCCGGTACGATCAGGCTCGTCACGGTCGTTTGAAGGCGGTGCGTAGAGGCTGTTGGGAGGCCTCACAATGAGCACTTTGCGCCGCATGCAGCTGAGGTCGTACAGTATTAAGCGGTACGTTGCAACGCCTGGTGTCACATAGCCAAGCTGGGCTCTCTTCATTGTTAAGACAAAGTGATCAGCTACTATATAGGTCTTGGTTCGCTTCCTAGAGCCTGATAAGTGACAAGGTCTGAGGTGTCTGCCATCCACAGCCAGTATGTTGAGTGAGAGGGCAGCCACTCATGTGGGTACTGCGTCTTTTCTTTTCGACTTCGTATGTAGTGCCGCTTTGCGCCGGATTTATGCAAGTGTATGCCTTCTGGGTATGTGCAAGCTCGTGTCAGGTCAAGAACCCTCTAGCATTATTCCGAGCCCTCTCCGAACTGAAAGCCTCAATCTTTACCGCTCCCAGTATGACCTCCATCCTCGTATTCGCGCGCTGTCCGCTGCCTTGCACAGGCTGTACTCGTAGCCTCCATTGTGCCTTTCGCAATACCCATTCCTCGCTTTCATCTTCCTCTTCGTCGCCTGTCCGCCGTCTCTTCGTTCCAGGCCTAGCAGAGCCTGAAATGTCAAGATTCATATTGCTCTCTTCATCATCGTCGTCATCATCTTCCTCACCGACGAGCCACTTCTTCCCATCAACCGTGACGTCCGCATCAATACCGATCCGCACCTTCACTCGCTCTCCGCTCACACCCGTGTTACCTGGGCTGACCGGCAAACTGGCGACACCAGCCCCGCGCTCCATCATCATGAGACCCAGGGGTTGGGTGATAGGCAGGTTCATCTTGTTCGCGATGACGGAGAAGAGGCTGGTAATACGAGACAAGGTCTGCCGATGGAACGTAGCACGTCCGAATCTGGCCGACGAAGACGCTGAGCCTGGTGCGACGTAGAGCATGCACTCTTCGGTCCCTCCAATCTCAAAGATGAGACTATATGCTTCGGAATCGACGTACGGCCGCTGATAGTATATCCATCCTGGACCGTTCGTGGCGCTCGAGGTACTGCTTGCGGGCGAGGTGTCGGACGGCGTGGATGCTACGCTGTCCGCCATGAACGAAATGCCGGACTGTCTTATATCCTCTAGCCTCACGACGATCTCTGAGACCTTGCGTGCTAGATTGTAGGAGATGGAGTGCGGTAATAGCCTCTGTTCCAAGCCTTTGAGGTGGTAGTAGCGTGCATCACGCAGCAGCTCCGCTCGGTGCTCTTCACTCCTGATCTCCAGTGGGTAGCCTTTCAAGATATGCAGCAGATCCGAGAATGTCTTGGCTGACCGGTTCGGCACACTAGGTGGCAAGATCGATGGCGGGCGTAGAAGTGTCCTCTGCGACAAACCCGGAAACACTTCGTTAGGTGTCGTGAAGAACACAGCGAAGCCCAGGGAGAAGTAGTTCGGCGAGTCGCCAGGGTTGCTGAAGAGGTCTCTCGGTATTTGGAACTCGGAGTCGCCGATGCGAATGTATATCGTTGAGGCAAACAGCTGTGCAGTCAGTCGAGGGAGGCTAAAGAATTGTGCATCAGCGAAGAGCTTGACGAAGTGTGGACCGTCTCTTGGCTGGATATGATAGCCCTGTAAATGTAACGAGATGTCTTCGAATGTCGCTGGGTCGCGATCGATGTAGAGCGTTCGGACGCTGTCGGCGCCTTCATTCTGCCGGAGCTGTTCCTCAAAGAACTGCGAGAAATACGAGGGCGCTTGCAGACTGTCAGTGTACCAAATACCGTGGTGTCACAACGCTTCACTCACCATCAGACGAGATGGACGCTCCAGACAGTCTGAACAGCTTGTCGCCGATCTGTATTGGGAAGACTTTCCGCGCTGGTAAGACCATGGGCGTCGCTGGATCGGTCAAGGTCCGTCTCTGCCCACCGCCGGTACCAGGCCCAGGCCGCTGCTGCCCTTCTTGAGCCAATGCCGGATGCGATCGACTCGTGGTTGTATCTGTGCCGCTCCGCGCTCGCACCGCGGTAGTGCCCTGCGACTGTGTGCGCTGGATCGGTGGTCTCGAAGACGTCCCCTCCATCGGTGAACCACTTCCGCCGTCACCGTCGGACATTATCCGTGACAGCCGCTTTTGCTCCGGTTGGATGTTGATGTTCGAATTATCTATCTCTGATGCTGACTTTCGCTTGACGCCTGCTGCCTGGAGTGGGACACCTGAAGGTCTTTTGTGAACGACGTTGCCAGCGCTGTCGGACTCGCCGCTTGCGAAACTACCGACTGCTTGTGGGATGCTGACCTCGTTGATGCGTCGCTGGTCTTGATGCTCTTGTAGCAACTCGCCTTGCGGTTCGTAGTAATACGAACCCGACTCGCCGATTCTTTCCAGTGGAGTGTCCCAGTCCCAGATGGAGCTTTCTACCGGTACTCGATGTGTCGCAGCCGATGGTATTTGTAGATTTCCGCCAACCTGATTGTGGTTGTAGTTGCTACCTTGGGACGCTCCAAGCCCAGAGCCTGGACCTCGTTGGTTGCTCCGACGGGCCTGCGCAGCCTGGGAAGAGCTCGCTGTGCTTTCGTAAGAGTCCATCGGTGTAGGTACCCTGCCAGACGTATGTCCGCCTGTGCTCGGTTCGTGCGTAGAAGCATCTTGACGATCTAGCGCCGCGACTTCATGCGAGGGTGGTATGTCAGCCGAGAGATTCTGCACAAGAGTCCCAGGCATGAGCCTCTACAAGTATACTATCGCACGATGCTGACTGGCGCTTCTGGTGGGTATCCGTAAGAGGCTCGTAAGCGGCCAATATGCATAAGGCACTTAGCGTGTTCCAGACTGTCAGCTCGATCTTTGCAGCCGGATCGGGAGTAGAGCGGATGGCCAGCAATGATGTAGACGGATGGCCGTGATTACATGCGCAGTCCGACTCGGGTTGGCGGCTGACACAGCGCAAGTCTACCAGACTCGATTCAAGTTGAGCAGCACTTAAGTCGAACGACAGTGTGCATCGGCCGATCTAGTGCTTTATGTCAGGCTTTGAAATGGCTGTTGCCTGTTGGCAAGGACGAAGATCTTGAACGGCGGGGATCGGGAGGCTTTCACGCCCGAATAGGTGGATAGTCCGGATCGGTATGCATGGTGGATAGCTCTCTGATATGTGGACTGCCGGATAGGTACCTAGTCGCCAGAACGAGACGTCGGCGTCATCAACGTCCTCTCAGTGATGGTCTGAAGGGTTGCGAGAAGAGTGCGGTCGAATTCAGATCCGCCCAGCCGGACACGCCGTCAGCATCCTCAGCCTCTTCTGGCTTGCTTGAACCGCTACCCGAGCGAGAAGTTGTCCTCAGCTCTTCATCGTCAGAGACAACGGGTGTGGCTGCAGGTCGAAAGCCACTACCTAGCCGTGCGAGGTGCATGCCTCCGTAAGGCGGCGCGAAGGAATCGCGGCGACCAGGATGTCGAGATGAAGCAGCCGAGCCGGGTCCACCCAACTGCCTTACATGTACATCATTAATCCATGGTCGTGGATGACATATACGAGACCTTCGCTACATGTAGGCTTGGACCTCTGATGTACATGTACAGCTCATGCGTTCCGAGCTACTATGGTACTGACTAGGCCTTCCGAGCTTCGCAAGATACACAACACTTATGTGAAAGTGAGTCTCAACCCACTCATGAACGTCCCACAGCTGGGTTGATGTCTTGAAGTGCGTGGATCAACACAACCGGTACAATATGCTAGCTAGAACGTGCAACATTGACATGCCTCCGAACGCCTCGCCAAGTGGGTATCTTCCGCAAATGCAAAGTCGACGGTACCATACGAAAGCAGCCAGCCAGCCTCCCGATACGCCTCCACCCGAGAACCCAACCTCTCCGTCTCTGCACATGCAAGTGATCACGGGTGACGAAAGGGAGATACGATGAGCTGTTGGTGGACGCGCAGGATGGAGATGCTGTAGATACGATGTCGCGGTTAGTGATGGGGCTTACCTATTTCCCAGGCCCGGTAGATGCGTTGCTGTAGATGTTGTCAGTTGCTGCTGTGTTAGTCAATGTCCAATGTGCTGTCTTTAAGATAGCTGCGGCAATATCACAAGGCCAGAATCGCACTCAGGGCAGGACCGTATCGTTGGTAGGAGCGCTTACTCCGAGCGAACCTTCTTGGCATTCGGCGTCTCGAATTCGATTTCGTCCTCAGCATGCTCGTCAAACGATCGCTTGCCGAGCGGTGTGCCAGAACCGTTGACCTTTGCGTCGCTCTCTGAACGTTTCCGAGCCTCATGCTGCTCCGTGGTATCGTCGTCGAAATCGATGTCATCCGAAAGGTCGATGACTTCTTCGCCCGCGTTGTGTCGGCCGTCGTCATGTAAAGGCTCCTGCTCGACGCCAGTTTGGTCCTTGTCATTGGCTTCCTGCCCATTGGGCTGCTGCTCTAGTCCGTGTTCGTAGCTCTCTTCGTTCGAGAAGTCGTGCGCAGTGTGGAACTGCCCCTCGTAAAGATCTTCGTTTTGCTGTTCGTCAAATGTGTCAGCCGGCTCATTGTGGTCTTCGTCGCCACCGGCTTCCTCTCCTTGGTATTGCTCGTATTGCTCGGCCACAGTCTCTGGGTCGTGCTGGTCCTCATCAAAGCCGTTGAGGAAGTCCTCAGAGCCCAGATGAGGGTCTTGCTCGTCGATAGCCGCGGGCTGCTCTGTGGATTCGTCAACTTCGGCATGGTCGCCGAGGGCATTTTGTGCGTCATCAACAGGGCGGTCGTTCGCTGTCTCTGCCTCACCGGGTGCATGAGCCGCAGCTGCCTCGTCATCCTCATATTCCGTCAGGAGTGTAAAGTCATCCTTGCCGTCCTCTAGTAGCTCTGAAGGAACGCTTGTCAGGCTACTGTCGTCATCCCAATCGATTTCTTCGTCGTACTCACCAGCACTAGCATCCGGTCGATCGCCTTGAACTGTCTCTGAGCTAGCAGTTGATGCGGCTTTCTGAGCGTTGTCCCCAGACCACCCCGTGGGTGCAGATGGTTCCTCAGCAGCAGCAAGTTGGTCTCGTGTTGAATCGTGCTCCTCCAAACCAGCCGTGGCACCAGCGTTATCAACTTCGGCAGCCGTGTCCGTGAGCGCAGATGCACCATGCTCCTCGACGTGCTCGGCGTGGTAGCTTGGTTCTGGATGCTGCCCGCTGGAAGTCTGATCATCCTGCTCTTCCTCGTGTTCCTGGCCTTCCGTATACTCTTGACC
>JAKLLW010000699.1:0-25932 GCA_022814695.1 Neocatenulostroma microsporum | reverse complement strand
ACCGTCTCGCCCGAGACCGGTCTTATTACCGAAGTCTACCACCGCGAAGATGCCCTGCCTAAGCATATCGAAGGACCGGATATCGACCTACGAGGCAAATGCGTACTTCCAGGTCTGGTGGATGCACACACTCATATCTTCTTGCATCCCTACAAGGAAACGCCTTCAATCAATCAGATGAGAGATGAGAGCTTGATCGAGCGGACCATTCGAGCGACGAACCATTGCCGGACGGCTCTACTAGCTGGGTATACTACCTACCGTGACCTCGGCACAGAAGGTGCGTATGATTCGGACGTCCACGTACGAGATGCGATCAATCGCGGTATCATACCAGGGCCGCGAATCTTCTGTGTCTCCGAAGCTTTGGCGTCTTCTGGAGGCTACGAGACGCGCATAGAGAACCGCATTGGTGGCCAGGAGGTCCCGAGAATCTCTGATCCATGTGATGGCGCTATCGGCGTACGAGCAGGCGTGCGTAGACGGCTCGGTGCTGGTGCAGACTTGATCAAGTTCTATGCCGACTACCGCAAGCGGGCCCTGCGTTTCCCAGCCAGTCAATGGCCAGGCTGTCCGGGCATCCAATTCCCGCCATACCAAGAAGGCTTAATGGGCGACCGCAATCCCAACCTCTTGCTCTGGCAGCAGGACGAGATGGACTCCATAGTCTCAGAAGCCAAGCTTGCTCGTGCACCAGTCGCAGCGCACGCTAGTAGCGCAGAAGCTGTCACCATGGCTGCGAAAGCAGGCGTCACCACTATTGAGCATGGCTTCGAATCCATGAAGGGTAGTATGGCCATGACTACGATGCGAGAGAAGGGTACTATCTTCGTTCCTACTCTTGCAGTTGTTGAGCAAGAACTCCCTAATTTCGAACCTATCCTCGCTCAGGTCAAAGAAGCTTTTGACTCGGGTGTGAAGCTCGCTTGTGGCGGAGACACTGGCGCTTTTGCTCATGGCGACAATGCACGGGAGATAGAGTTGTTTCTTGAGGCTGGTATACCGTTGGAGGATGCGCTTGTGGCTAGCACGTTGCATGGCTGGCAGACTTGTGGAGGCGACTGGTGTGGAAGGAAGTTCGGCTGGATTGAGGAAGGCTGCGCAGCGGACCTGGTGGCATTGGATGGTGATGTAAGGAATGATACGAGCGCATTGAGGAGGCCAGAATTTGTGATGAAGGATGCTAAGGTGTGGAAGAGGGATGGTCAGGCCCTTGGGATGGTGTAGGCGTGGAGCTCACCCTCGTTTCCGTGATCTGCGGGCGTCTGTTGCTAGATGGGCGCCCATGAATTTGGTTGCTTGGTCAACCTCAACGTTCGTCGCTGTCGATCCATCCTTCTGCGCCTTGAGGACTTGGGCGCATTCTCTTTCCGAAGAAAGAAGAGTCATCTGCACAAGAACGGACAGCCGCAGACCACACGGACCATCTGTTCTCGAGATGCATGGCCATCACGAGTTGACGAAGGGGCGTTGGGGCACCGCATCACCGATGGCTGGGTACCCGCAGGTCGAAGCGGAGAGCGCTGGAGAATATGGATCCGTATCCTGTATTGAGGATTGACGAGGCAACGATCGCTGTGCGCATGGCAGAGCGGAAGTCACCAACATCTCCTCTTTGTGCCTCGTTACTCCATCTCGTGTTGAGGGCAGCGTAACCCGGCTCCTTGGTAGGGCATGTGATGCCATCGAGCGTGGAAACCCAGTCGGTGCTCAATCCGGATGGCAAAGTACGTATGCAGAGCTCGAACACTGCTTGTAGATCCTGCGTAAGCTCGCCTAAGCAGATACTTGGTAGAGCCCTGGAGTAGTTGCTGTTCCTGCAGCTGGCCGTTTGAGCTACTGCCTTGCTAGCCCAAGAGCTCTACCTTGTCCGGGGGGCGTTAAACTACGTCTGAAACGATAGACTATAGGCCACTTGAGCCGCAGACTTGCATGGCAGAGGACCTCATCGATTGGTACATCGTTGTTTTGTACCTTTGCGATGCCGACCGAACGCTGTGAACCTTCCTTCTACAAGTATGAGGCCTCACATAACAGTGCAGAGCTGGGTTGTCTTGCCTGGTTAATCCTTCTCCTGATCTTCTTATTGAGATGGCCATCAGCAGACAGACAAAATGCAAGATGTCGTCCGGATCTTATTAGCGTCTGTAGAAGTGAAGCTTTGCTGCAATGCGGTTAGCGCACATTCTATTCCTCTTACCTAATGCGCCGCCGTTGTTGTTCGCTTTGTGCCCTACTCTTTACCATCATCTTGCCTCGACTTCGAAGCAGCAGCAATGCTTTCCATTGCCACAGGTGGAACATCAGCGCCAAGTCCCGCCACCTTGCATCCTGCACTGAACGCTGGCAAACCCGCCACTTGTGTGTTACCCAGCAACTGCTACCTCCACCAACGACAGCCAAGGTGTTCTATACTTGGCACCACTACCAGAACGTGGCAATCGGCGCGTTCGTCTCAGGATACGAGCCTTGAGGATAGGAGCGCACTCGTGCGGATCATATGCAAATCTTGCATCTATAGATGAGTGAACACACTTAACAGACTGCGCAACCGATGCGCATATACCGCTTTGCCAGGACTTCGCAGCTGACGGTGTTCGAGGATCTGCCTTCTCTCCCATCCACGGCTGGCGACTGGGCGACAGGCGACATTTGTAGCACCGGCAGGCATGCACGTGTTCTCGTGTGCACGACACAACGTGCTCACTCGATGCCGGGAGGCGTTCCGCACCGCATGCTCTCCAGCCCAGCAGTCAGTACGAGGGCGGGTACCTACCGCAGCTTACAGGAGGATTCGTGCTCACCTCTGCGAGACTAATGCGTCTAGTACAGCGATCTTAACCTGTCCGGTCCTTCCGCATACGGGTATGCCTGGTACTTCAATGGAAGTCTGGCTCGATCTGACGCGCACAGTTCGCAGCATTCGAATCATGTCCAGTCTGCCCGCCTTATATCTGCAGGACGAGAATGGCAAAAGCTTCACAGCAGGCCCTTGTGCTGCATGCACGCCACCTCCACACTGCTTAACCTGGTAACTTGGTATACCATCTAGCTCGAGGTGGAGACTATAGCTGCCTTCTCTGGCGATTCATCTTGTTCCTGGGCCAACCGAATGTGCTGGCAGTCTCTCCAACATCACGGATCTGCCAAGGTAAAACGTTCCGCAACCTAGTCCTCACTACTGCTGTCTTTGCGCTCAAGCACCGTCATCAACCCAATATTGGCCGTGCTGCGATGTCGATCCTCCACTTGGCTATTACGAGCTTATTCCCTATACGAACGCAACGCTGCAAGCCAGGCAGCGTGTGATCCTGAGAATCGTGGGTGTCCACAACCAGACTCCTCCTTCAACCACTGGGTTGAGAGTATGTCGTGCTGAAGCCATCCTCACCTTGATTGCTTGACCCGAATACAAATAGGTACCGCATCTGCCTTCTCCTTGTTTCCTCAAGGTCCTTCGCCTCTCACCTTGACCCGCCTACTCTCGTTCTTCTTCACTCGTTACTCTACATCTCCCTACTCTCATCGCCTAGCAAGATCGTTGCTTCCCGGCCTTTATCATCCCGTCGATGGCGAAGCTTCAATTCTTGCTGGCCGGGCTTACTGCCTCGGCCTTCGCTTCACCATGGAGCCGCAACCAGAGGCGTAACGCTGCTCCTGGCGATGAAGGATGGGGTCCGCCTTCATCCTACGGCGGCGGCTCCTGGGGCTCTTCATCTTCGACTTCTTCCGAGGCATCGACCTCAAGCTCTCCAGCAAGCCCATGGGGCTACGGTACGACTTCGACATGCGAGGCATCTACCGTTACTACGACCGCTGTATCTACCCTCACCTTGTCAGGCGCTGTCAGTACCGAAACGATCTCTGGTGGTGCAATCACTGTAACCGAGACGTCCGCATCGACGGTCTACGTGAGCGAGTCGCCATCAACTGTTTACGTTAGCGAGTCCCCTTCCACGGTCTTCGTCAGCGGTTCTGCGTCAACTGTCACCCTCCCTGCAAGCACCGAGACTGTTAGTGGCGGCGAGACCACGATCACCAAATCGTGAGTGCTTGAGCAGAATTGTGATAGGGCTGTACAGTGCGCTGACCGATATCAACTACAGCGCGCCAGGAAGCACTTATACTGAGGTCTCAACCACTACCATCGAGGGTGCGCCGGTCACTGCATGTGCATCAACAGTCACTCTGCCGTCGTATGTCACCAAGAGTTTACCTGGTTACAATAATACTCAGACGGAGGTTGTCACCGTCACAAGTCCCGGTAAGCATGTCCCGAGTCTAGACATGGCGTTAGACTTGGATCTCGCGTGATAACAACGCTGACTCACCGCTTCTAGGCTCGACCGTTGTCAAGTACACCACCACGACGGAAGACTTTACCATTACCTCGATCTCCAGCGCTCCCGGAACAACCGTAACATCTACGTCTGTCGAGCAAGAGACCAGTTACAAGACGATCACGACTTCACTTCCCGGCACAACTCTCACGACGACGTCCATTGAGCAGGAAACCCAGACCATAACAGAGTCCAAGACGCTTCCAGGAACGACGGTGACCACCACCGAGGTTTCAACTCGTCCCGGTAAGCGTTGACAGCAATCCATAGCCAGTCTTTCCTGTGGGGCCATGGCCGTATCTGGGGCGCCTTTGAGTAGCATGACCCGCAGGCAGGGCGTTTGGACTTGACCTTGAAGGGACTGTTGCAGCGATTGAGCGTCAAGCTAATGATCACCAGCACAAACCATCACAGAGACTACCACGATCGTCTCCGCATACACAAGCACTACTACCGTAAGCCTACTTGTGTGCTTCAGCTTCTAGGATTGATCAGCTAAACATCATCTACAGGAGACTGAAGCCCCGACTACTCTGACGGTGACGTCGACTGCTCCAGGTAAGCCAAAGCTCGGTCAACCGCTGGTCAGAACAGCAACGAGCGTGGAATCTGACGTGTAACCAAGCGCATACCGAGACAGCTACCACAACGATCACCTCTGAGTTCACATCGACAACTATGAAGGCAATTCTGCCCGAATTGGCTATCTATCATCAAGATCGACAAGCTGACAGTTTCACCCGCCTCCATTTAGACCGAAGCTCCTTCGACCATCTATGAGACAAGCACACTTCCAGGCAGCGTCACGACGTCTTACGTGACCAAGTCGTTGCCAGCTTCGACGTCTGTCGTTACAACGACAGTTCCGGCAAGCACAATGTAAGCAAAGCGAGCAGAGATCTTGTGAAGTATGGGCTGATTGATCATTCCTACGATAGCACTAGCATAGAGACTGTCACAACGGCTATTGTGAGCACCAGGACACTGACAGAGGCCCCATCAACCTATACGAGCGTAGAGACCTTGCCCGGCTCAACGGTTACGTCCGTTAGCACCGCCCCGGCCGGCCCTCCGCAGACAATCTTTGTCACATCGACGATTCCCGCAGGCACGTCGACCAAGATCGAAACCGTCACAACAGCTATCACGAGCGTCACCACCCAGACTCAAGCGCCATCAACCTACACGAGCGTAGAGGCTTTGCCAGCCTCAACAATCATTTCTGTCAGCACCGCTCCCGCTGGGCCCCCACAAACCGTGGTTGTCACTTCGACCATCCCGGCGGGCACTAGCACGTTGACAGAGTACAAGACGATCACGAGCGAACATGTCCAGACCGTTACCTCGACTCAAGCTCCATCAACCTATACCAGCATAGAGACCTTGCCCGCCTCGACGATAACCTCTGTGAGCACCGCTCCAGCCGGTCCACCGCAGACGATTGTTGTCACTTCAACGATCCCAGCCGGCACTAGTACTCTGACAGAATACAAAACGATCACGAGCGAATATGTCCAGACTATTACATCCACGGAAGCCCCAAGCACCATTTTCGAAACCAGCACGGTCCACGAAACGCAAACATCTGTCGTAACAACTTCTGGCCCTGCCCAAACAGTCACAGCTACTACGACACTCGGTGCCTCGACCATCACAAAGTTCACTACTCAAACCGAGGAGTTGACTGCAACGAACACCAGTACGCTGGCGCCATTCGCCTCGACTGAGTACAAGACAACTACGCTGCCAGGTGTGACTCAGACAACGGTCGTAACACAGACCCAAGCTCCCACAACAGTATGCAATATCAAGCCATTGTATCGTGAACCACGTTAATCACGGCTCGCAGGTATCTACCACCGAGTACGAGACAGTAACGTCGCCGATCACGGAAGTCTCAACCGTAAGTACTAGACCATCGTTAGCCAGAGGTGTCTCTAGACTGACGAGAGCTTGTGGATAGGTCACGCAGGCCCCAAGCACATACACCAGCACTTGCTTCGAGACTGTCTCTGTTCCGATCACGAAGGTCTCTACGGTAAGTCGACCGCATTCGGATGTAACTCCATGCCACTGACATCTATATCAGGTGACCGAAGCGCCCTCTACCGTCTACGAGACGAGCACTAGCACAGCGACGTCGGATATCACGATCACCCAGATCTCATCAGCACCTGGAAAGACCATTGTCGAGACCAGTACCGCGACCTCAGATGTTACGATCACACAACTGTCTTCCGCGCCTGGCCAAACGGTCTATGAGACCAGTATCGCAACTTCAGACATCACGATCACGCGAATCTCGTCTGCGCCAGGCCAGACAATCTACAAGACGGCTACAGCTTACGAGAACTCTACGGCTACCGCCACCGCCTACATCACGTCGGTCGTGACAAGCTATGAGACGAAGTTCAGCGTGTCGACAGCGCCTGCGAGCACGATCTTATCCACCGTTCCAGGCACAACGATTACGGAATCTGCGACATGCAGCGCTAGCCCAAGCGGCCCAATCTCGCCGCCGTCGACTATCTACGTCACCTCATACACGACAGCATACAGTGTCTCCGCTGGTTCTGGAACCACAGTGACCGAGACTGCATCATGCAGCGCTAGCCCAAGTGGCCCAATCTCACCGCCCTCCGTAACGACAACGACTACTACAAAGTACGATAGCGGAACCGGCTCTGGCGGTGTCTCGACTGTGTACGTTACATCGTACGCTACCATCACCGCTAGCGCAAGCCAAACCTGCGGAACCGAGACGGTCACCGTTTCTGAATCGCAGACCGGATGGGGAAGCAGCACTACCGGTGGCGGATGGGGTAGCAGCAGCACCACCGGCGGCTGGGGACCACCTGGCTACGGCCCGTCCAGCACGACTAGCTCTTTGGGTGCCTATGGTACTGGCTGGCGTGCTTAGGAAAAAGCCATTGCCTATACATCACGACGACACGGAAAAGGAAAGCTGGACATATGTTATCTGTGAACATTGCTGTTGACTAATCCTGTAAATCTTCTCTGGTGGAGAGGGAGCGCTGGTACGGATAGGCTCGCCTTTGCTACAGATGTGCATAGCATCTTTAGCCAGCTCACTCATTACCATCTTCATTGTCGTTGCTTTCTCAAGCAATCAGTCATGTCGGCTCCATCCAGTGTCCTTCTCCTTAGCCAGCTCGGTAGTTATCATGTTCATCGTCATTGCCTTCTCATGCAGTTGGTCATATCGGCTGCAACCAGTGCCCTTCGTCGCCGAGCAGCTTCGTCGCCCGCTCCCTGTGCTCCCTCAAATGCTCACTGATAGGCTTCTCTTTGCCGTGCCACTTGTCCGCCACCTGCATCGCCGCCTCAAAGCCCTCTCCAGTCGGCTCCTCAGCTTTTGCCGCCAGCTCCTTGCTCTGCACTGCTCGGTACGCTTTGTCTGGGTTTTTACCCTTGTCCACGCGCACAGTCCTCGCACGCTTCGCACGAGGCTGGTAGTCTGCCACCGCGTACGTGCCCGAATCTTCACCTCCAACCCAGTGAGATAGCGGGAAGTCGAAGATGCTGATGGTGCGTAATCCCGAGCTAGCGTCTGGACTCGCGATGCCACTGTCGGCGAGTCTCATGGCATCTGCGCCGTCGACAGCTTGGAGATCATTTGCATCACCGCCGTTCTCAAAGCGAGGTCCCGAGCGGGCCATCGAGCCTTTCGTGGTATGGCCAGGTGATATCGTCGCATTTGAGCCGCCGATGTCTTGGAGAGCGCTCGCGCCATGGTCATGCTCAGAAGTGTGTGATCGCAGGCCACCAGGAGGGTCCTCGGTATCACCGCCGGCCACTGCGACAGCATCCGCAGATTCAGCAGCCTTGGGGATAGGCGCATCGCAGAGGCTGGCAAACCCTGATACGCTAAGCTCTTCATTCTCGACGAGCCGGTCTTCCCCAGCATGCTTGCCGCTTCTCGAGCCGTGATACTCGCCGGCATGATCACTGGAATGTGTGGCGGCGTGGTGGAGATCGCTCGCGGTCTTGTCACTCGCAGGGCGCGATCTTAGACCAGTGATGGAGCGCTTGATGCTATGGCCGGGTGATATCGACGCATTTGAGCTGTCGATACCTTGGAGAATGTGTGCGCCATCGTCTCCCTTGCCAATCCCGTCCTTTCCGTCTCGATCCTTTTCCGGTATACCGACGGCTTCCCTCTCGTCACCCTCGTCGCCACTCTGGTGAGCACTTCCGCTCTGCTTCTTGTTGGTGTGGATCTTGAATGAGCGTCCCTCAACCCCTGAGACACCTTTGCCACCCTTGTTGACCTTCCGCTTGGTTACCTTTGTCTTGTCGTCTGCTGGGGTGGTGTTGCTTCGCTTGGCAGGCTTTGCGCGGGTGTTAGGCTGGGCCACGGCAGGTCGCCGTCCTTCGCGCATGGTTGGGCTCGCTATGCTCGATGTTGTAGATGTTGACGCGAATAATCTGCGTAGCTACCGAATTCATGAAAACAGTGGGTGCGGCTTTCGGGGAAGAGGCCACGCTAATAGGCTTGGCATGGAGAAGTAAGTGAAGTGAGAAAAGGCAGCTCCACTACCTGTTTGATGCTACTCAAGGAGCCATATGCCTTTGCGGCTGCCCGCCACAAAGTCAAGTAGAACTCATTGGTCGTCCGTAGTGTAAATACCATGACGAACCAACACAATCACCGCTGGGCCTTTAATGTCGTTGCTGAGGCACTTTCACATGCCGCCGGCTTAAGTTCGGGTGCAGGCACTGTATGCATATATTGATTTAGAGATTTTTGCAGCTCTCATATGGCTGCAGGTCACCGGTCTGGCGCTCCCCCACACCTGCTGGGAAGCGAAGTCAGATCGTGGTGCGTGTTGAGTACGGGGCACAGGTTGCATACGCTGAAATCTCGCTGGGTGAAGGCCACACCCCTTTCGCTTCGGCGGATTCAGTACCTTGCACATAATCAGCGTCTCGACTCTTGACGCTTCATCCACGGCACACTCGACATTCCGTCTTCGACACTACAACAACTTATCACATCGGCACTTCATCATCGGAAATTCTTCAACGCCCAACCTTCGACAACTCTTTTGACTCTTTTGGCGGTCCTGCATGCGTATGGAAAGTTGAGTCGGAACAAGCTCGGTTGCAGTGATGGTGCTGTATATCTGACCGGCAACTTTCAGCAGGCAGCAGAGTGGCCATTTAGTGCGCCGGTCTGACACTCCCTCACACCCGCTGATAGTTCAGTCAGATCGTGGGCGTAGTGAGTACGGGGCACAGGTTGCATGTACGGAAAAGGCGTTCCTGCGCTGCGCGGTCACTCGTTTTGCATACCGCGACACCTCGAGGCGTCTTCAGCACCTTGACTCTCCACACCGCGAGTCTCAAAGCATAAGCTCAGCATCTCTTCAACACTTTGGCGCCTTTCTTTTTGCTCTTTCAGTGGCGAGCTTGAAGCCAGACGTCCTTCCCTCACGGCCAAGCAGGTTGCAGACGTCCGCTCCACGGGCTTTGGCTCCCATGGTGCTTCCACTTCACCCTGTCAACTCCCAACTCGTCTTGTCGCATTCCGCGTCCTCGACCTCACTCTTCGATGCGACCGAAGCATCGCCATATCCGCTGCATAGTAGTCCTTGGGTCCAAATCACCCTTTCTGCAGCTTCTTATGCATATCACCGACGGCCAACGCACTCGCTGTATACAGAAGACGGTAGAGTGAAGCGCGCGAACGTGTTGTGCTTGAAGTGGATCCCTCGCCCGACCTGCCCAGCGGACTTGCCTCTTCTGGCTTCCCGACTGTGCCGACTCTGTTTTCTGCATTTGCGGTTCTCTACCAATGCCCAACCATTTTCTTCACACCAATCTTGCGGGTCCGCCAACTCAGCGCTGACCTACTACAGCAGCTGATAGCTATCATTGAGTCACACACTCGTAAGTGCCATCAAATCGTAGGTACAAAGGCTTTCCCATCTCTCTACTCCCTCCTCCCTTCCCTTCCCTGTACAGCGTAGACGTTCGCACGATCTTCGTCACCATGGCTTCCGCACAGATGGCTAGTATGATTGCTTTCCAGGAGCAGTCAATCGTCGACGACAACGCGCACCACGCAACCAGCCTTGCGCCTCCCACAGGCGACAAGCCGCGACGACGCAGCGTGGCAGGCTATGAGCTCGATAGAGATGACATTCCGGCGGAAGACATCGTATCGTTGACCAGAACAGCCTCTGCCATCAGCGGCCACAGATATGAGTACCTCCGCCAAGGACAGCCTGCTCCAGAGGCAAGCCTACATACAGGCTCCGAGCCCGCTCCGCCGCCCTTCGTGTCAAGGCCACCGCCAATGAAACTGGGTCCGTTCGATACTATACACGAGATCCCGTCTGCGCTGGCCACTCCCTATGCCGGTACTCCCTATACGGAGCGCACTGCAGGCCTCTGGTCGCCGATGATTACTCGGCCACCATCCCCAACATCAGGTTTCGCCACGCCACGGCAGCAGGAACTGGATATGGAAGATCATCTCGCCCAAGACTACCCAGTCATTGGTCGACTCGCTTCCTGGCGCGGGGCGCTCATCCTAGCGATCACGTGCGGCGCCCAGATGCTGGACAATGTCTTCATGACAGGCGTCAACATCTCCCTCCCAGCCATCCAAAAGGAATTTGGTGTCGACAGCAGTAACCTACAATGGCTCATTTCAGCCTACACCCTTACCTTCGGTGGCTTCTTACTTCTCGCTGGTGTACTATCAGACCGCTACGGCAGAAAGCACATCTTCTGCGCCGGAATGGCATGGCTCTCCATCTGGACATTAGCAGACGGCTTGGCCACCTCCTTCATCCAGCTCGCTATATTCCGCGCCTTATCCGGTATCGGCGCTGCCATGACCGTCCCGTCGGGAGTCGGCATCATCAGCTCATTCTTCGTCACCCAAGACCGGACAAAAGCACTTACCTACTTCGGCTCTGCCGGTGCCGTAGGCTTTTGCTTGGGCTTCATCATGGGCGGCTTTCTTACCTCTTCGCTCGGGTGTCGGTATATGTTTTACCTCACTGTCATAATGACATCTATCATCGGCGGCGTGGGCTGGTTCGTTCTCCCAGCCGACCGTAAGGAGCCGAACGTGGTCAAACCTCGTCTCGACCTCCTCGGCTCTGGACTGTCGACTGCAGGCCTGATCCTGCTATCTTTCGTCATCGCCTCTGGTGGAGAATATGGCTGGGGCAAGGCCTTCATCATCGTCATCCTTATTCTGTCCATCGCCATGCTGGTCATTTTTACATGGGTGGAGAAGAAGGTCGCAAACCCGATCATGCCTCTCAGCCTCTGGAAGACCCCGAACTTCGCTGTGATCTGGATCGCAGGCTTCGTCGCTTACGGAGGGTACCAAACACTACTCTACTACGCCACCTTGATATCGCAGGAGGTTATCCATCTCTCCGCGGGAGCTACAGCGCTTAGGTTCCTGCCTATGGGCTGCATAGGCGCAGCTGTGACGATCGGCATGGGAAGCGTAATGGATCGATTCAACCCAAAGCATCTTCTCCTATTCGGCCTGCTATGCTGCTCCATAGCGCCTATACCTTGCGCAGTCATGGAGCCGAAGGATCTGAGTTTCTGGAAGCATGTACTTCCTACCTCTATCATCAGCGTGGTGGGCATAGGAACGGCTTATTGCACCATTACTGTTGTGGCTCTGGCTTCCGTGCCGTTGGGAGCGAAGAGCTTGTGCGGTGGGATGATCAATACGGCGTTTCAGATTGGCAGTGGTGTTGGGTTGGCGCTTGCGAGCGCAGTGGTGCAGAGTGTGGATATCAACAAGGGACATGGTCTGCTGGCGCAGTACAAGACTGGTATGTGGTGCTGCGTAGGACTTGCCGCTTTGGGGTTAGTGAGCAGTTTGGGGGTAAAGAGGGTTGATGTTGGGCACGTGGGTGTTATCTCGCATTGAAAAGCGGAAAACGAATGTATGCTCGGCCAGCGTTTTCTATCCTGCATTGTCGTACACAACACAATGGAGACCGACTAACATCCTCGAAACTCCCGAAACTCCCGAAACCGCCCGCGCCGATACCTCCATCCTAGACTCCATTATGCGAGCCCTAGTCATCCTTGCCTGAACATATCCGCATCTACAAGCTCCCGAGTCCATGCTCTCCGAGACCCGCATGCGCAGCACCACCCAAGCTACCAACCTGAACTTTACCCTCCCGGAGAACCTCGGCTTCATCCCTCTCAGCATGGTGTCGTCGGACGTGAGCGCGGAAATTGTCCAGCCTAGCCCACCACTGCCCATCACTCCGACACGTCGGCATCGGGCATGTATACCAAGCGCTGTCGCCTAACAGTGGTTGTACGCTGTGGGCGCTCTTACGATGGCGCTGCATATCCGACTTTGTGGCGAAGCCAACAGCTCTAGTGCATCCGTCCTCGGTGCAAGCGAAGGGTTTGGTGTGCTTGAAGGCGTGTTTCCTATGATGTGGTCAGTATGAAGAAGCTCTGGAAGCGTAAGAACGAAGAAACATACTTGGCATCGGACTCATTCCTTGGCAGCGCAGCGCACAGGGCACAGGGCGCAAAACGGATCTTCAACTGCTGGGTTTGGGAGCTAGACTCAACACCGTGGGCGCTCGGTGAAGTATCGACTGGGTTCGGGACTTGTTGCAGGACCCCATCTTCCGTACTCAGCGACATCGAGCGTTCGGGCAATGCCCATAAAGGCCATGGCGATTGGAGGTCGTTGAGAAGCGAATCATGCGAGTTGAGGAGGCCGAAGGGATCGTTTTCGAACTCGAGATACGTCGAAAGATCGGCGTTTGGAGTATTCTGGCTACGAAACGAATAGGCATTCGACCCCCAGTGTAGGTTTTGGCATCGATCCGACATGCAATCGTTGTCGTTCGCCATTGTGAAGGGATCGAGAGCGAACCAGGTATATCACAGCAGGCTTCTTCGAGGGCATCCGAAGCTGGAGCGCTGTAGGATGAAGAGTTCAGTTTTGTATGAACAATGACATGCACTGCTCAGTGAACTGCGAAAAGATTCGCCCCCCATCTGATACTACCCATTCGAGTTCTCAGTACCCAGTGGGCTGCAATGCAGACCGTGCAAGCCGGAAGAGCTACACCACTGCACTAATCCTTTGACAGTGGTCATGAAGCAACTACGGACTTCGCTAGTGGACTTGTCACTGACAGTACTGTATGCTCCGCGTCGTTGCTTGGCCGTCGTCGGGCGCTCCACATATGCGTGCCAGGACTTTTGTCAGACCGAGCACGGGTACGACATCTGCAATGAACAGGCACCCGAGCACCCCAGCGCACGTAGCGCCCACAAAGTTGACAAGAGCTTACTATTGTGCGTTAGATCGATGTTGGCAGCGTCGTGGGAAACACTCGTGCGGTTACTTTGGCAGCTTTACATACCGCGCGGACTGACAGCAACTTTTGACAGTCTGTCCAAGATTTGACCACTGCACAAAGCACTGCTCAGATATGCACAGCCTCCTGCAAAGCCAGGTCGTGAGATTCTTACTCGGTGGGACTTGACCGTTACTCATGAGCTCTCCAAGTATCTCCATTCCACGCACATGCTGTGACTGCCATCCCAATCCATACCTGCTCAACCCTGTCGACAATACTCTCAGTCATCACTCGCAGAATCCTAAAGCTATTGCCATTACAGAAGACCACACGTACGGAACGAACCACACGGAAGCCTTCGCATTACTTCCCGAGGCCCAAGCTCTAAGGTCTTGATTCCTTCAAACATGGACACCGACTAACTTGCTATTTGCCACGTGGGCGGCCAGCCCATGGCGCCTCCGACGGCGCCTACCAACGCGCTCGTACTCACGAGCAGCAAAAAGTCCGCCAAACGCAAGCGAGGAGATGCGTCCGAAGCGCAACAGAACGGGCGGCATGTCTGTCCTGTTTGCTACAAGTGGTACCAGCACCAGGACACTCTTAATCGCCACATGCTGAGCTGCCTAACGGGGGTGACCTTCGTGTGCGCCACTTGTGGCGCCTCCTTCCAGCGCAAGGACTTGCTGGCCCGCCACGAAGCTGAGAAGCATGGCGCCAAATCTGAGAAGGTCGATGGAGCTACATACCTTGTGCCACAGATGGATGCGAAGGCGACGCGAAGGACGACTATACCTGGTACGGGCGACAGCGTGCTATTCCCAGATGAAGAGATTGAGTGCATAAGACAAAGCAGCTCACCTACTCCCGCTGGAGGTCGGAGCCACCACATCACACCATGTACTCCCACTATCGCCGTCGAGCCCCTGTCTACCACCCTAATTCAGCTTCCAGCTGCGTTTACAGTTTCGGTCGAGCCTCGCACACTGTCCACCATCTCAGTGGTGGCTGACGTCTCAAAGTCTGGCGAAGAATGGAGTGTAGACCATGCGCCACAGACTGGCGTAAGGCGAACCAAAACGGCCAAGCTCGAGTTATCTTGTCCTCATGCCGATTGCAGGGATGCCGGTACTTTTCCGCGCCAGTACGAATTGGATCGCCATATCATTCGCAAGCACCAGACCGCAAAGCCATACACATGCCCCGTGCCCGGCTGCTTTGAGGGTATAGAGTCAACGGTCTTCTCTCGCACGGAAAAGCTTGCAAAACATATGCGATCGATCCATGGCCATACCTCGTATACCCTAGCCGTTGCCCGGGAAGGGCTCTTGCAAAGATCCTTTCCAGAACCTGCCACTGAATATGGAGCCATGCAGTTCGACCGACCCTTCGACCCGTCCGAGTCGCTAGATTGGCCAAACTTGACTTACCTCCATGCAGAGCAAGACGGGTTGTTAAGCCCACAGCCATACCGAGGGCAAATGCGAACACCATCGGACCAGTACCCAGATATTAGTTCGCATCCGAATCGAAATTCATCGTACAGGGGCTCCTTGGACAGGCTCGATGCGAATGTGCATTCTTCTTCCTCGTGGAATGCGCAAGTCTCATCTTTCGATATGAATCTCGGCCCTCGAACATCCACATCATACGGCGATCACCACTCTCGGCCTCAGATATACAATTCATACTGTTCATCCGCGGACGATGCTAGTACCAAAGCGCTGCTCAAGATCGAAGGAGACCTGAGCGCAATGGCAGACGGTTGGTCATCGCCAGAGCTGGAGGCGAAGAGACGATTGGTGCAATTCAGCCGCAACCAGGAAGGCAGAGTCATCACCGCTACATTTGAGACAGTAAGTATATCAGCGATGGGCTGTCGCCATCGAGCACGAGCTGATGGCCTTGTAGGGTGCGTTACCCTTTTTGTTCTTCCAAAACGTCGAGCCAATCTCCATCGGCTCCGTTCAAGGGAGACAACGACCAAGATGCCATTATTGTAAGGTTATCCTGTGCACATGCTTACTCCTGGTCTGCGTAGTGAATCCCGCATCTCGGACTGCTAATAGTATATGTGTCAGCTGCATTTGGTGGGACGAAAAGCAAGAGTGCTACATTACAAGTGTAGATACGATATCTTTACTCCAAGCGTTACTAGCTGTCCGTCTAACGGCAGAAGAGAAAAATCGGGTACGAGGCAACCTCGAAGCGTTCCGGCCAGCCACGGTGTCGAAATCCAAGGCGGACTGCGAAGCATTCTTCACGCTTCTTATGGGTTTTCCAAGCCCCAAGCCAAGGAACATAGAGAAGGATATTAAAGTTTTCCCGTGGCGTATCTTGGCAGGTGCGCTGGGGAAGACTATTGGCAAGTACACGGCGACCGCAACCAGTTTGGTTCGCACTTCAACCCTCCAAGCTGCGGAAGCTGGAACACACGCCACCATAAGCAGCGACGACAGCGCCTATGGATCCTATGGTGACACATCTCAAAGCGGAGGTTCCTGTGCTATACTCCACGACTTACAAGTCTACCCTCAAGCGCAGCCTGAGAGCGTTCGACACGAGGATAAGCATTTCGCCTACGGAGCGTACGCACAAGAAGACCACCGTGCAATGGAGGATGCTGACAACTCAGAACCTGGCAGTATCAACGAGGATTACATGGATTTCACGAGTGGCCCGAAAGGGAGTCTGACGCTTGAGCACAAAGGAACGGGGCATTCCTTGCCGCCGGACCGGGCGAGTAGATTTCAGGCCTTGACCATGAAGAAAGACGCAGAAAGAGTACATATTTCACAGACAAGGCGCACTACCGACGGGATAGCTTACAGCAGCACACCACCAGCCTCTCCGATGTCGTTGCACTCTTTAGAGCAAAAGGAAGGAGAGTATGAGAGGCGAGCACAAGAAGTCTATGGCGTATCTAGTGTCGAAGAGCTTGCCGACCCTCCTGCGGTGGTCGATGAGAGTGCATCACATCACCGGACAGGTCGATCACCGCCAAGGTTTCATTCAGGGCGTACCACACCCATCGTACAGACTGAGGGTCTCGGGCAGGTCATTGGTGACTTACAACGAAGAGTCAACCTCCTCCTTCTCCTCACGGAGACAGACGCCGTGGAAGCCTTTCCATCCTCTAGTGATAGCGAAGATGTGCATCGGCCTAGTCAGGTCACTGCTAACAGCTCTGGGTCTCAAAACCAGTGCCGCAGAAGGAGATTGTCTTTGCCGCCATCTGTGAAAGGTGGATTGCCATTCCATATGTGGGACAAAGCGAGGCATGACAGCAATGAAGCAACGACACCCCGGGATCGGAGCAACTCAATGCCACCATCTTCGCAACAAGGTGTATCAAATGCTTTCCGGTTCTCTCCACATCCTGCTCTGCTGAACGGTATAGTCACGTGTACGGGAAGCACTCGCCCTGCCGCGCAGGCCACGGCAGGCGGTGGCCCCGTTAGATCGTCGCAGAAACGCAGTCGTGGTGGCCAGGACACTGCAAGCGACCCGCACAGTGAGGACGAACACTATGAATCAGGCAACGATGGCGACGGGCAGAAACGCCGAAAAGTAGGCGTATCCGACTCCGTGGGCAGCAAGACGAGACGCCTGCAGTGTATCTTCCGAGTGGGCGCCGCACGTCAGTTCAGTAATCATATTGCTGAGTATGAGTATATCTCGCGACTCCTGTAAGTAAAATCGGGAAATATCCCTTCCCCGACTGACGAAATGTAGCATCCACTTGAAGAGCCACAAGTTCTTCGCATGCGCGGAGTGTTTTCTCCGGTTCCACAGCGAGCAAGCCTTGCTGGATCATAGGCATGACAAGGCTTGCGCAGACAAAGCATGCCGCCGCTACCTACCACGAGATACTTTACTACTTGGACCATGTGACTGCGTCCAGACATCGGATCAACAATGGCTGGGGCTCTTTTCATTACAGTTCCCTGGAGTACAGATGCCGCCAGCCTTCGAAGGCGTATATCCAGCGCTGCCGGAAAGCTTGTGTACATTCAGCTCCAGCTCCATGTTGGACTTGTCGGGATTAGACGGCGCTGCTGGGTCATCAGCAATAGCCACCATCGTGACTTCTGCGATGCCGGAACAGCGACAGCTCGATGGTGTGGCGCAGCCTGAGAGCTACTTTTCTTTTGACCAAGATATTACGTATGATCTCGGAAACGCCCATCGCGATACCCCAAGCCAAGAAATTGCACCAGCATCTGCACACGACAGTATCCATCTCTAAGCACTCCAAGCGCAAGTTGAGAATTTGCGCCAGGATTTGGAAGGCGAGCGACGAGATAAGGTTGGAATGTGCCACGACGTTCAGATCTTACGCCAGCAGGTCCAAATCCTGGAGCAGCGGGTCCAGCAGCAAGAGATCACTCGGAGCGTACTGCAGATGGTCTGGGAGCGGTTTCAGGCGTCGGGCAATCCAGAAGCCAAGTCAGACGGAGCCCTAGCTGGTCTCGTCGCGAGTCTCCCAAAAAGCTTCGGCAAAACATCTAATGGCCAGGTCTCCAGAGACGACATCGGCCCAGTACCCAATGCGCAACCATCGGATTCCGGATACGGCTCTTCGCTGTAGCGGGAGTCTTTCGCGGCGGGCGTAAGGCCGGGTGTTAAATACTGCTCGCAGCCCGACATAGACCATTCCTGCCATGCCTCCAAACTACGACAAGCCTTGTGTTGCTGAATTGTTCACCGGACGGGCAGGGTGTTTTCATCCGTGAGGCGATAGAAATACATTCGCTGACGGATGGGCCGTCAGTATCATCGTGTTACCATCGTGTGGCACTGCGTGGGCGTCAGCACAACCAGATTGCAATGCGAGTTTGGGCACCCTGGACACAGCCGGCTTTCTCACCAAGCTTCAGCACCGCTCAGGCAACCGTACTGTCCAACAGACGCCGGACAGGAAACACCGTCGCGGAGAAGGCACAGACCAATCCAGGATCTCACACATCTTCCCATCCGTGTGGCACAATAAGCGCGATCAGTAGACCAAGAAGAGTCTGCGCTCGTGAGAGTCGAAAGCGATAAGGGATGTCGGTCACGAGCACTTGGGATTGACTCGACTTGCGCAGTGCACTGATCAATGGCAGCGCCAGACCTGGCCCGAAGGCTTCTTGTGGCCTACATAAACCATATGAGTCGCGAAGCCTTCCACTTCCTTCATCAATAGATACCCTGCGTCCGATACTGAAAAGTATCATAAAGCCTGGTATAATAGCTCCCCACACTCTTCGTGACCAGATCTTCCACCCACCCCCTCGCCTCCTCTTTGCTCTTCTCCAGCACGAACCTCGCTCGCAAAGCGGATACCACGTTCGGCAACCCACCACCATAACAATCCATCTTGCTCTCCCTCCCCATAAGCTCCACGAGCGTGACGATGCGCTCAGCTTCCCGCCGCAGAGCTTGGAAAGCCTCTTTCATGAGCTCCTTGAATTTCAGGAATGGTGCGCCTTCCAGCCCGCCGAGAAGTTCGACGTATTCGAAAGTGAGCTTGAATGGCGCTGCTTCGAAACCCATGTTTCCGGGCGAGTTGGAAAGCATGAAGCCGAAGTCTATGTGAATGACGTGGCCGTCGGAGTCAATGAGGATGTTGCCGTTGTGGCGGTCTTTGAGCTGCAAGACGTAGCTGATGATGCTGTAAGCTGCCAGGCTCCGCGTGAAGCAATCGATGGCTTTCTGATACGAGGGTGAGTCGGCGGGGCCGAAGGTCTTAGTGTAGTGGTCCTGAAGCATGGCTATGCGTTTCTTGGGATTCGTGCCATCGGTTATGGAGGCTATGGTTAGCGATCGCTTCAGCGAGTGCAAGGACACGGCGTTTGTGATCGTCTCGATGAGGCCGGAGGTTTCGCCTGTGACTAATATGCGCATGTTCTTAACCCAGACATCTACTTCGTGCTCCGCGAAGATCTTCGAGCAGACGGCTATGAGCTGACAAGCGAAGGCCTCTTGTCGCAGGTCGGCGCCGGTTTTGACGATGACGGAGACAAGATCCCAGTTCTTGACCCAGCCGTAAGGTGAGGAGCGGCGAATGCGCTCTTTCTTAACTTCCCAGGCTTCACCGAACGTGGCAGCGGACGGGTCGTCTCGGTCACCTTTACGCTGGATACCACCGGTCATGGCGTCGTTCTCCATGCGGGCTGCGCCTTTGCCACTGTTGATGTTGGGATCTGTTGGCGCCTCTACCTCTTCATTGTCAATATCGGCAGGCTCCGCATGTGAGGCTGTAGCGCCTGCTTTGGCCATGATGGTGTCGAAGCTCGGTGTGTTGAGCGCATCATCGTTCAGGAAGCTCTGCTCCTCCAGGGACTGCATGCTCGCGATGATCTTGGCTTTGATGGCTGCCACCTCGGTTTTCGGTCGCTTGCTGGTGCTCAACTCAAGCTGAGCAAGCATCTGGGAAGCCATCCGCATATGGTCCGCTAAGGCGGAGACGTCAGACTGGCTGGGATTCTGTGGTCTCACGAACGGAGACGGTCTTCCAGGGCTGCCAGATCTACTGCCAGGGCCTAAGTTGCGCGGTGTATGTATACCTGCTGAAGAGGAGAGCGTACTGACTCCGCTCGAGAGCCTCGGTGGCTCCTTCACACCACGCATGGTGGGACTGCCGTTCTTCGGCTTCGCTTCGCCGTCCAGATCCTGTAAAAGCGCAGGGCTAGACAGGTCGCCGTTCGTGGGCTCTAGCACGCTGTCACTTGGCGTCTCAGCTTGCCGTGCCTGCATGGCAGCTTCTCTCGCAGCATCTGAAGTATCGAACAACCTTCGCTTTTGCTTGCCCTTCTCCGAGAGCAAGTTGGAAAGCAATCGCAGGTTCTGCTCGTTTTCCGGATCGAAGTCGAAGTCTTCTCGCAACACCTCAAGCATCAGAAGGTAGGGCACCTTTTCCGCACTGTTCAGGCTTGTTGCCTCTGCCGGGTTCAGCCGAACTATGCGATGATGCTTGCTTCGGCTTGCGGAGCCATCTATCAGGGTCGCTGGACATATCAGCGGGATGTCGACTTCGGCGGGCAGGTCCTGGGCAATCAGCGCGAGCTCGGCTCGGAGCGCACTGAGCCGCGCTGGCTTCGGTACAGATACCAGTCGTGATGAGATACCCTCGAGTGCCGCTAAGAGCTGCGATTCAGTTCTGAAGTAGTTCTGGCGTAGCATACGTATCTTAGCAGACCTCGACATTGCCGTTGGAGTGCCGGGTCTCGTCGCGTGCGAATGTCGGCGCGGTAATTCGCTCGGTCGTCTCGGTACACCGGGTGGTGACATTGGCGTACTTGCGGCGGGTACGCTTGGCTTGCGTTGGTCAGGCAGAGATGCCGTGCTCGCGAAGGCCTGGTGGTTGCGTGTTATGGCCAGAGATTGTCGGTGCGCTGGTAGCCTCCGGCCTTCTACGCGAGGTGTGTTTGGCTGTGTTCGAGCTGCTGATGCTACGCCGTTCGTGTTGATCGCCGTGGGTCGTTTCGACCTTCTTGCGCCGGGTTCTTTCGAATCACTCGAGCCTGGTCCTCCTCTCCGCGCTGAGCTCGTAGTCCCTGTAACCGTTGCGCTTCTCCCAAGCTTTTGCGCGGGAGGCAGCACATCTGCGACTACATCCTCTATTGGCCGCGGCCTCCTAGCCTGGGCTATCGCAAGCGGTCCTGCATGCTGCGGCAGCGCTGGCACTGCGACACTCGCCAAGACCAGGCTCGCTAATACAGTGACCGGAAGCACGTTCTCCTGTATTCGCTCTCTTCGCGGAGGCTCACCACCTCCAAACACTATCCTCTGTACCCTGTTGTACAGTCTCCGGCAAGTCTGGAACGCATGCGAGGCAGGTTGAGGCGCGAGATCGTGGAGGTAGGTTTGGAAGAGCCAGAATGTCTGTAGACGCCGTGGTCAGCTTGCTCCGCACTCTTGCACCCGTGCCCTCTCATATCATACCAGCAACGCTCCATTGACCGACTCCTCGCAAAGGTCTATAATGAACTCCTCGAGTGCCATCGACTCATTGTCGATTGATATAAGGAGGTGACATAGCTGCGGGAGGAAGAACTCGATCTCCTCGTAGCTGAACTGCCGCAGCTTCGAGCAGAGGACATAGTGTATGCCAACATGTTCTGCGTACCGACTGGCGGAGAATTAGCTATATCTTTCTACCATACCCGGGTATACAGGAGAAGCTCACGCAAGGTATGCAACAGTCAAGGAAGGGTCTTTATTGAAGTGCTCCGAGTCGATGAAGCGCTCCAGCAGGTTCCAGCTCATGTCCCGGGTAGAGCGTAGTTATATGAGCGGTAGGTCATCTTCTGAATGCCATGGGACTTCGTATGCTAGTTCGAGCTCGGCCGGAATGGGTGAGCTCGTGCGTTCTATGGCGGTCCGACGCTTTCGCAGTCCTGTTGGAATGCACAGATGTAGTCAGTAAGTCCGAATAGTACCGAGAGTTAACTGCTAGTTGCAAGGTATGGTATGGTCTGAGGTCCCACTACTGTATGAAAATGCCAAGACTTGTCGGTCGAGATGAAAGGAAGTTCCGTTTTTGTGCAAGCTCTTTCTTCTCCGCTCTCTCCACCTCACTTCAGTGAACTAGAGGTACATATCCTCCTTGTGCTGTACTTGTCGCACCCACGATACCTCCGCGAGCTCCTAATCGCTGTGGAAGCCGTTCGTTGGGAAGACACAGAGATTGTACCTGTCGGAACTGGTCAGAGAACGCCCGCGACATCCAATTCACCAAGAGAGAGGGCGATGAAGAGTAAATGGACGGTCAATACGGCGAGGTATTGCATGGAGAGCGCTGGATTTGACACTGTACCATACAGTACGTTGGGAAAGGCGACATGGCAGATGGCTCCCTGCAGCTTGCTGCTCGCCACACTTTTCTGAACATGTGCTTGCCACGCCTCCGTAGTGGATGCAGGATGGACACCGCGGCGTCATGGTCTCCCAACTTCCACACACTCACACTCTCATGGCCGCTTCCCTGACTCCAGTCCATCACTTCGAGATTCAGCCCTGTGAGTACACGCGCGCCTGTATAGAAGACCGGGTAGAAACGGCGAGTCGGCCTCTTCCTCACGCCTCTCCTATCTTAAAGCCGTGAATTCGTCCACGTCAGAAAGTCTCTGCAGTGACGTCGTAGTCGCCCAATTTTAGGAAAGACCAAAGTCGGATCCATCAACCTCGATACAATGTAACCAGACACAGCGCACACGGCGGAAATGGCTTACGACAGCCTCTTCGTCCAAGACGACGAGTTCGAGAAACCACCGCTCTTCGAAGAGGACAGCGGCACCGACAAAGACGAGCCAGCACCGCCGCCGCGCCCACTCGCTGCCCGAAAAGACTTGATCTTCGTGCCGCGACCGAACCACGGAGGCATTGGTTTCAACAATGCGAGCAATGCGTGGCGACCAAGCGACGGCGTTGACCACACCCGCCCTCAAGTGAGGGCTCAATCACCGCCTATCAGAAGTTCCGCAGAGCCGACCATGAAGATGGATGGGGCTGATGCGGTATTGGCTGCTGCGCTGAAACGGCGGAGACCGCAGCAAACCAAGTCGATGTCTGCTCCATCTGCTTCGCGCGAGGGAAGCATCAAAGGAGCTAATGAAGTATTGACGGCGGCGTTGACACGTCGGAGGCCACAGCAAGCCAACCCGATTCTCTCTCCGCATTTGCAAGATGTGTCGAGCTACCGCAAGCCGCTCCAGCCACTGGAACTTGAGCGCAAACATCGAGAGCTCAAGCGCCCACTCACCGATACCGACAGCGATCTTGTGCGGCCGCAGCAAGCCAAGACGACTCCTTCTCCGCGCGAGCAAATCGTGGCGCGGCGTCGCAAGCCACTTCAGCAAGCTGAGCAAATGCGCGATCATCCGAAGCTCAAACGCCCAAGCGCAGATACCGATAGCGACAGCGATGTCGTGCGCCCGCAACAATCGCGCAGAAAGAAGCAACGGCGCAGCGATGTCCACGCTGAGATTTCAACGGCGCCAGCGGGACGTGCGCTGGTTGAGCGAGATGTAACGCCTGTCGAGACGCATCAGACGCACGATACGGGGTTTACACAGTCGGTGACGAAGCCGAGAAACATTCTCCTGGAGGTGTTCGGGATTGACGAAGAAGAAGAAGATTGATTATTGTACGTCTATCTTTGTCCCTAACCACTTCGCATCCATTGCATCCTTCAGCCAGCCAGCCTCCACTGCCTCCACGTGCTCTCGGACATAATCTAACACTGCTTTCAATCCAGGTACACCATCAGCACCTTCCGGCTCGGTGAGTGCGACTATGCTAGCACCAGGTTGGCCCAGAGCTTCCGCCACCCTCTTCTCGACGGCAGGATCGAGTAATACCAACCTCGTGGCGGGCATTTCAGGATGAGCGAGCGATGCGGTGAAGCAGAGTGTTGGAAGATGGCTATATATCAGCTCATCTAGCGGTCTCAGCAGGAAGACGGCGGCGATGTGCGATGGCTTGCTGATGCTCTCGCCGTATATTTTCGCATGATGAATACCTAAGCGTTTGCCGGAGATCGCGGAAAGAGCTTCGAGATGGCGGTTGACGCTGTTGAAGCCCACCAGCACAAGGGAGGAGATTGCAGGTACTTCCGTAACAACGCTTTCGGTCTTCGCAGGCGTCTCTGTCGGTTCGTCTTCTTTGTCGTTGGTGCGCTTTCGCTTCCTGCTCCGTTTGCCCTTTGACTTTGGTATACGCGCCTTCTGTGAGCCGATCGGACTCAGCGTCCTACGAGGAATCAGTGCGGGTGTCTGGCAACGCACCAGGTTGTGCACGTACTTGACGAGAAGATCCGTGACGATGTCATCGTGTGGCTGGCCGAGCCGTGCTCTGCATGGATCAGTATAGTTTCGTCCGTTTCAGCACAGCCGGATGCATACACTGTAGGTTTTGAGTATGGTGAGTCTGTTCTGTGGACTGGTTTTCGTGGCTTGGGTTTGTCGGCCATGTTCCTTCTGGGCCTCAAGGTCTCCCTCTTCGTCTTATGTGTCGGTCGGTGTTGCTCATTGGCTGTATCGTTGACCGTGAGAGAGCGTTCACCAGCATGCGCAGACTCCGCTCTCACTGTGTATCGTCGCGCAGGCGAAGTGGTTTCAAGGTTGCAAGGCTAGCAGTCTGCCGCAGCCTCAGGCAGGGTTTCTCGGACTCATGCAGAATTACGTCATCCAAGACGATAAGCTTCACAAGTTCACTCAAAACCCACACCATCGCGGCCAAAGCTCCTTCACGACGCGGCTGGCTCAAGACGCGTTTAGAGCAAGCTCTTTGATACATATCGCCTGGTGCTTCGGCGTTCGTGGCGTTGCGTCTAGCGCTGGACTGAGTGAATGCTTGGTGAAGGCTCTTCTTGAGGCAGTGGCTGCCTGGTCTGGCAACACGCTTCGCAACGACGTTCAACATTTCTGGAGCTACTTTAACAAACAATCACGGGCAACGCACCTGCTCGTGACCACGGACACCAAGACACACTGGAGCAAACAGCACAGGCACGCCTTCCACACATGGCTCAAACAGAGTCGCCGCGGGATCACGCAGCGGACTCAAACCCTGACGTGTCCCGCAAACGTGCAAGGCTGAGCGAATCACCCACTTCCGGTGAAGAAGTCCACATCGAAGCACTTGCTCCCGAAGACATCGGCGCAACTCCAATCAGCGCCATCCACATTGACGACGATGACGAGCCAGCTGTGATGGCCTATAGTGCGACCTTCCGGCTCTGGCCCGGGCTTGATCCTTTGGTGCAGCTCGGTGACCTAGATCGACAGCTCACCAAAGGAGAGTATTACCTCGAATCGGACCGCTTCGACTACGTCACAGATTGGCTGGAGAATCATGTTACCGCTGCGCAGCATATGCCACACGCGGAGAAGCTCCTGGCATACAGCATCGACGAGCCCTTCTTCAGTCACTTCGCCGTTCTGGGCATCCACTTCTTGCAGCATGAAAACATCTTTGACCCTAATGAGGTCTACTCGGTTGACGAATTCGGTCACGAGGTTGGCGTGTTCATCGTCAACTTCGTGGAGCTCGGCCTCCTTCACATTCAGGTATTACCTGACATGGTCAAGGAGAAGCTTGCTCGCCGGGATTCGGTCCAGCCACCCCCGAAGCCCGGCAACAAACACATCAATACACTACGCTACCTCCAACTTATCGCGATCCTACTTTGCATGTCGGCTCGGGAGACTAAGTACCTTCGGAGCGTTGGGGTGCAAATCAAGCAACTGCGTCAGGAATGC
>JAKLLW010000698.1:0-25967 GCA_022814695.1 Neocatenulostroma microsporum | reverse complement strand
GTAGTATACATAAAGCCCAACCACCCACCCTTCTTCAACCATCTTTTGCTAGCCTGCCAGCTTGTCTCATCAACCACGTAGAGGTAATGGTCGCCTTTGCGAACGCAAAGCTTGCATTTCTCATCACCCACTCGTTGATCGACCATTAGAATCTGTGTCCTGACTCTGTTGCGAAGCATCATCCGCAATTCTGGCCATGACATGCGCGTGTCAATGTCGATAGCTTCCTCCACCTCATTGAGTTTGCGGCCAAACCGCTTTCTGGTTCCGTCGACGAGACCTCCAGCGGCTCTATTTTCGAGAGTGATGAACATGGACACTACGTGTCGAGGAGGCACAGGTGGTGTGTCCAGGGCTGCAAGATAAGAGCCCTCTCTGCTGCGAGAGCACGACTCGTATTCGGGTGGAAGGTCATGGCTAGGCTGGCCTGGCATATCGTGGCTGGGATCGAGGTCGTGCATTTGGACGTCAGAAGTTGAGGAAGGAGAAGACTGCGTAAGGGTGAAGCAAAGGCTGTGTGATATTTGAGGTGCGCCCAATCTATCCTATCAGAGACACGGTTTACTATTGAGCCGTTGGGATATTCGGGCTCGACCATGGTTCGTTCGAAGAATGGATTGAAATATCTCCCGTACTACATCTCGGTCTTTGAGTCTGGTTGCCGAAGTCGCATATTGATCGTTGAAGACTGTGCAGTGAGTGAACAACGAGAAGATGGGATGATGTGTATATGGGCTGAGTGGCCTGTCTGTTGAGTGGCGCAGTCTCCGGACGAGCCGTTGGGACACCCTAAGCCGTGATTTGGTACGCTCGTAAAATGGTGCGTCGGATTGCAAGGCCATGGTCGGCACCGGGAAACTGCACAATTTCTCAAATGCGTAGCATGCAGACGCCGCTCTACTGGATAACGCATCGCCGCAACATCATTCGCGGCTTTGTCTTCTTCGGGTACTTTGCCTCCCTCGAGTACATGAAGATCACCACAGCGTCAGGACTGAGCAATGTCTTTCCGGCTTGCCAGCTCGTCTCGTCGACTATGCTCGTAGCAACGCCGTCCCCCTGGATGTGGTGTTTGCAATCTTCTCGACCGTAGGGCGAATCATCAAACAGCAGCTGGGCGGCGAGGCGATCTCGTAGGAGAGTACTGGCCTCCGCGCACGATGCTCCGATGTCAAGCTCTATGACTTCATTGGCTGAGCGGATGATATCGCCAAACCGCTTCCTCATACCGTCCTGGACCTCTCCGGGATATTTGTGTAGAAGTCTAATGGTCAAAGACAGCTTCCGGCTTCCACAGATGCTTGTGTGCTGAGTGGTGCGATACAAGAGGCCCTTATGGCTAGCTGGTTCGTAGCTTGGTGAATTTTGGGTTGCCATCTTGGTCTGCGGTATGGGTCTCGGTGATGTGGCTTGGTAGTAGGTGATACATAGGCTTGAGGTTCTTGTGTGTTCCGAGAGCCGATGGAAAGTCATAGAGCGTCGTGCCGGAAGCGATACACGGTACTGGTGATTGAAGTCGGGGCATGATTCGTGGACCAGTACCGGCACCGTGGCTCCAGCATCTCGGGGTCCAAGTCATACTCGGCTCGCTTCAAGGCGCTGATACGTCTCGTCTGATCCAGTGTGCTAGGCTGTATATCGAGCTCTGCTTTCCATTGTGACATCGCCTTGGTTCTGCAAAGACCAAGACGAAACTGGTTGTGGGCCTAGGGAAGTCGCATTGCTTGGGTCGCTGCACAAGGACTTTCGTTCTGTCCGCAGCCCGTTCGAGCAAGACCATCTGGAGAACTCCGTGAGACATTACGTCGCTGTGGACCATGTCTGCCGCTCACACATGTCATCTTCATCGTGTGCTCCGTGTGAGATACTTTTCAGTCGTCACTGCACCCTACAGCGCCCATCACCCTTCTTCTGCCTTTTCTCAAGCACAATTTGTGAGGAGGCTTGCTTGAGACAGAACCGCATCTCCAGCACTGCGTCTTTCTGCTCCCGAAACAGCTGTCGGCTGGCTTGCCAGCTCTCGTCGTCGCTAAGAGTGATTATACGTTCGCCGACGACGAGGAAGACGCCAAAAAAGCCACCCACAGCGACGATGTCGATGTCAAACTTGACGTGTGCACGGTGGCACAGTAATCTGCAAAGCTCTGGGTAATCCATCGGTGACGGTATGAGGATAACATCGTTGATGGTTTCGAGCTCTTTGCCTGTCGTTTGTTTGCCGCGTTCGTTAAGGCGACCCATCTTGCAGTTCACGAAGCTGACGACGCATGATAGAGCGGGATCAGTCGTACACGGCGCTGACGAGGTCTCCTCGTTTGGGCCAGCCTCCTCCGGATTGGCGGTCTTTTCGTACGGTGGTGGGCTTGAGCTCTTTGCATGTCTTTCCATAATCGTGGCGGCCGTATCAGCTGAAGCACAAAAAGACACTGAAGGAAAGTCTTATACAGAGCAGTAGTTGGGGCACTAGCTGAGATGCTGCGGATGCTTCCCAGCTTATGTTCCGTCTAAGCCAGCTCCTTGTTGGTGGCGGGGTCGAACGCCCACGCTGAGGCATCATTGCAGAGGATACCGCTACCCCATTGGATGGAAGGAGGGAGCTCTCACACCGGTCGAGTTGTAGTGAGCTAGGGAGCGTTGGAGTGACGAGCGGAAGATATGCTCGCAAGGTATCCACCATTGGTCATGGCTTGGTCTGCACTCCAGGAAGTATTGCAGGTGCTGCCGAATCATTTCCAATCCTTGCCCCAGACGTCGAAGTAGGCATTAATGACAGTATGGTGTCGAATGCAGAAGCAGAATTTTTGACATATAAATACGAGACCGGTACACTGCTATTAACAACGGCCATGCTGATCTCCGTTATGTTTGTCGCTGCTCGTGCGACGCAAATAGGCTTGGGAAGACTCGTGCTTGAAACGCCGTGCTTAGAGTTGGGTCAAGCTGCGCCATGAAGTGTGGCAGGCTGACCCCCGAGTGCATGGCCGTTCCGTCCGGGAGCGTGTCTGAACCGTGGCTGACAAGCTCTTCGCTACAGACTTGCTCCTGTTGGCAGCTTCGCACCCACTCTTGTCGCAACGCATTGAGACAACGGTGTACCCTTTACTGCACCCTGCAATTCCCTGGCCGCTTTGACTTCCCCACTTCGTCTTCAGCCGGTTCATAAGTCGCAACCTCCGGGTCTTTGTGCGACCAATACAACTCCAGCGCAGCACTCTCCTGCCTTCGTAACACTTGCTGGGCGCCTCTCCAGTTTTCTTCGTCGACGATAGAGCTCACCTGCTCCCCATCTACTGTGAGAACGATCGAGCATATGCCACCGGTTGTGAGAAGGTCGACTTTGAAACGACTGACTAATCGGCGGAACAGCAGATCTCGCAGACCCGCATAGTCGATCGTCGCAGGTAGGAGCACAACGTCGGATATTCGTCTAATCACCTTGTGGCTTCTGTTCGCGCTGAGAGACTTGCAGTGTACGAGATCGATGATGCATGGCTGAGCATCGTTGGGGACTTGCGGTAGGGGTTTGCCTTCGGGCTGGGATCTCGCTGGTTCGCGTGCACGGAGAAAAGAGCTAGACTTGGCGTGTCTGAGGTACCGTGGTGGGCATGAATGGCGGTCCATGGCTTGTGGGATGATACCATTGATGGCAGAACGAGTGTAGTGTTAGTACCCGCTACGAGAGACGTTGGGCGTCTCCGACTGATAAACGCCGCGAGAGCATTGTGTATAGCCCATTACTCCAACGACGAGAATGGTTATGCGGCTTATGCCCAACAGTATTCGGCCATCCAACCCAGGTGTGAGCGCACCGTGCAGATGCCATGAGCGCGCTGCCTTGGTATTATTCTCCGGGACCTGAGCGTTGACATGCATCTTCAAAGCTTATCTCCGCAAGGCTGCGCGGGGCCGTTCACCAAAGATTGACTTTCGGACAACATTGCGGAGAAGTGCAGCTAAAATGACGTACCGCTGGATCAATCGTACATACAATGATCACCCTGCAGTCCAGATCCCGTGCCGGATACCACCATAGCTTCGTCACCCGCATGCGGGACCTCAGGCAAGGCGCTCCACTTCCAGACTTGCAAGGATGAACGCACTCGTGCCGATGAGGCTGTTGAGCACAGTGGGTCGAGATACATAGTACTGCGAGAATGTCCGTCAGTATGATCGACAAGCCAAGCCCGAGGCGCTCGAGATGTAGTTGTACTCACCTCATAGTCGACACTTTCACCACTCAGACTGGCCACGGAGCTGGTACCGTTCAAGGACAAGGTGCCGTTACTCGCTTCGCTCAGGAATTGCTTCTGCACGCCCTGCCACACACCGAGCGCGGCCGCGATAGCCCGTTCCCGCAAGTCGTTGTCTTCGATCCAATGGTCCCTGGCTCCGCGAAGAAGCGAGTACACTGTCATACAGCTCGAGCTTGCTTCGATAAAGTTCCCGCTCTCGCCAGGACGGTCCACGACTTGCCAGACGCCGTAGCTGGCGGTTGTATTCAAGCTGCGCTCACTCGCTACGATTTGTGCCTTGGCGATAGCATTGAAGAGCCCTTTCAGCTTAATGGAGACTTGGTAGTCTGTCTGAGATCCATTACCGTGCCGGCAAAATGATTCTAGAAGTTCCAGCGTGTTGGCCACCCCAAGCGTGTACCATGCCTGCGCCCGAGCCCAGACGATCGGACTGGTTCCTGTGACTGGGTTGGACCAGTTGTGCGCTTTGCTGGCGTCATAGCCATGGACCAGTAAGCCAGACGGCTGTTTGCAGATGTCGTAGAGAAGGCGAAGTTGGTTCAAGGCTGCTGATGGTTCAAGTAGACCGCTACTTATTACAGGATGCTGACTGCCGCCTGGAGAAGACTCGGCAGACAGCACAGCGAAAGCCGGGTAAGAGAACATGCCATCAAGATAGGACAGATTATGGTAGTAGCTGAGGTTGTTCGGATTCGCGTAGTACCATAGCCCACCATTGGCGTTGCGCTGCTGGGCAGCGACGGAGGCCTGCAATGCATCGATTGCTGGAAGCAGAGCTGCATCGTGTGTAGTGTCGTATTGATGGATCATAGCGGTTCCAATGGAGAGCCGGTCAAGAGGGAGGCCTGCGTCCGCTGTTGCATTTGACAGAGCTGTGATGGTGCTCGTTATGCTCTCATTGAGATATGCCGTCCATTGATCCTTCTGAGTAGCACTGTCTGTAGCTGATACGCTCTCCCGCAGAGCCTGTTGGAAGATGCCGAGCTCGATGAGACTGGTAGACGCGGAGGTGCTGTATGTTCCTTGACCTCTGGCGATGGTACTGTCTACCATTCGGTATGCTAGGCTGCCATTGTTGGAGGTTGCTGCTGCTACACCGACCGTGAATACCAGTGTTATAAGTACCATGGTAGCGAAGGTTGGTTCTTTGCGAGGAGAGAAAGGGGATGCTGGGGCTGCAAGAGCGTAGAAACGGAAGCGCACGAAACGGAGAAGATTGACTGCTAACGTTATATGAGACTCAAGCCAACCTTTGGTCATGCGAAGTTGGTGTTGTGGCTGAAAGGTGTAGAGGAAGATCGCCTGCGAACAGATTTTGCGGCTGACAGGAACGAGAACGAGGAAGATCATGCAGGACCGCTTCGTCCCCGATTGGCTGGCGACGGAGGGGCGCTAGCTTAGGTGCAAGGACCGGCAACCTGACGAGATATTGGACCACACTCTTTCCATCCTCGTCGCTCGCAAGGCACCATCCTGTCACTGCCAGCGCAAGAACAATAGCAAGGCATTGTCGCGACACAATATCAGTGATGTGAGATTCATGCAGAGCGACATGGCACCGTCTGCCCACGGAAACATGTCTACCGACTACTCCGGAGGATGGACAAAGGTCATGGTCTCCCTCTCGCCGTCTGAACGGCTTCATCCGCCCACCAAGCCGAAAGCTCTATCCGTAACAGGTCTTTCCTCGATCCGGAAGCGACCCCTGCGGTGACCAGAGCAGCCGCGGCTACCCTGGCGACACCTCCGGCGGTCTCTGGTACACGACGTGCCAATGATTGGGATCACCCAGGTCCACGTAACAGCCCGGCAAAAGGTCCACAAGCTGTATCTTCATCCAGCCGACGTCCTCATCTGTGCATCCTTCGATAGGAGGATACTCTTCATCGTCGCCAGCGAAGTCGCCCTCTTCGTACATGTCGTTTCCATGGCCTGGACCCATCTGCTCAGGTCTCCGGGTGTCGCGCTCAATTGCGCCGGACTGATGCTGCTGTGGCCATTTGGATTCGGTTGCACTGCGTGAGACCCAGTCCTTCTTGATCAACTTCACCCAGCCCCAAGCTTCATCCGCGAGTATGCTTTCGAGTGCGGGTTTGTCAACCTGGATACAGAATGCGTACCTTGCCGGGGTGCCCCAGGTTGGTATTGGATTCGTCATTGGCAGGGTTTGCCGTCGGGCCTCAATCTCCTTCTGCGAGCCTTGTTCCTCGTGGAGCACACGAGCCGACCAGTCGACAAAATGCTGGCGTATAGTTTGCGTACTCGCTCCGTCGAACAGGCTTTCATCGGATATGACTGTGAGCTTGAAGCAATCTCCAGAGAGTAGATCGTGTCCGTTATAAAAGTCCATGGCGTTATGGACCTGTGCATGTATACGCTGTATGCATGACTCCCAGGCTGAGTCATCGCCGTATGTAGAACGATAGACGGCGAAGCCCCAGGTCCGGTGGCCGGCGGTGAGGAGTTGGAGTTCCAGGCTATCAGCGCTGTTGAAGTGAAGCGAAATGCCGTTCGGGGTGCGAGGAGATACATCTTCAGGTCGTTGAATGGCCGCCCGCTTATGGTCTAGGCGGTGCATGAGCGCTTCTAGCTGACGGAGGTCGGCGGCGTCTGTTTCCGACCGAGAAGGCTTGGGGTGTATGTTTCTGAGTACGCAATGCCGTGCAGGCATACGGCCGGGTTGAATGCGTAAGGCAACATTATTGTCGGAGACCCTACACCGGACTGGCGTAGACGAAGACGTGCGCAATGTACCAAATAAAGCATGCCCTCGCCAAATGTCGCTGCCCTTTTGCATCGCGTTCTCGTTACGTACAACATTCAGAGCTATTCGCGCTCGGAAGGCTTAGCCAGAGGTTGGAAGGCACGACATCTCGTGAGAGAACAAGCAGGCTTTTCGACCAGCCTGGAAGTATGTTGCGGAAACGTCACCAAGAAGATGGTGTTCAATCGTGCTAGCATGATGTGTGATGAAGAGAAGAAGGTTGGATCTCGACGATATGTTTGGAGGCTAGAGCGCCCCTCCGATGCATCCCACTCGTTATGTCAGCTCTGTATTGAATGCAAGATCTATCACATGCCGGCACAGCCACGCCAAGACGCCACTGTTTACACAGCCCCGCTCGTGACGTAGTTCAAGTCGATGTATTGACCCGTACATGTATCCTTTACTTACCATTCCTCCCTAGATCATCTATTCCTATCGACCAACACAACAACCATGGCAGACTTCGCACCACCACCAGGTCCACCGCCTCCAAGAGTACCCGAAGGTTGGAAAGCGGTATGGAACGATCAGTATAAAGAGTGGTTCTACGTCAACACCTACACCAAGCAGTCGCAATGGGACAAGCCGACCGAAGCCGTCTATCCTACACCTGGAGGCCCACCACCAGGCGCTCCTCCAGGCTACGATCACAATGCGTCGCAAGCGACCGGTTCAGAAAAGGGCGGTTATGGCCAGAGCAATAATCCATATTACCAAGCTGGCCAAGGCGGTATGACCGAAGATGAGCGGTATGCCCGACAATTGCAGGCAGAGGAGCAAGCACGAATCTCAGGCAGACCTACAAGTCGAGGTGCAGCCAACGACGTCTATGGTGGCGGGACATCTTCAACGCCATATGGGCAGCAGCAGCAGTCGCCTTACGGACAGCAACAACAATCGCCTTACGGTTCCGGCCAACTTCCTGCGCGAGAGGAGAAAAGCAAAGGCGGCCTGCTCGGCAAGCTTGCCGGTAAGCTTGGTGGCGGAAGCTCGAGCAGACCGCAGGGCTACGGTCAGCAGGGTTACCCACCTCAGCAATATGGAGGCGGGTATGGTAGAGGGTATCCGCCTCAGCAGCAGTACGGGGGTTACGGAGGAGGTTACGGAGGAGGGTACGGCCAACCGCCGAGGAAAAGTGGCATGGGTGCTGGCGGAGGTGCAATGATGGGTGCAGGTGCAGGCTTAGTAGGTGGAGCACTGTTGATGAATGCTATGGATGATAATGAGCAGGATGCGTACCAAGAAGGGTGAGTTTACAATGTCCTACTTTCATTGTGGGAGCGCATACTGACAAGTGAATGCAGATATGACGATGGTGGAGGCGGTGACGATGGTGGTGGCGATGACGGTGGTGGCGAATAGCTGACGTGAACGAGAAAGTTCTCGCTGCAACCGAATCCAGAACTGAATCCAGCACGGTTGCGGCGATGACTCATGGGCAAACGAGACAGCGGACATGTGGTCCCAGGCACGGCAGTCGGTCCTAGCATACGATGAAAATGAGAAGTCTACCTGAGCACGACTAAACTCACGTACACAGTCCAGACAATGACAAGCCATGCTCATGCTGATGTCCTGCTTCTAGCTACTGCACCAGCCCAATAGTCAAGAACGTCGGATCGTTAGCCATCTTCTCTAATGCAACAAGCTCGTCCACATCCCAGTGCGCCCACACAAATCTCCCATGCAGAAAGTCTGCCTCCGGTGTCGCAAGCCACGTACAAAAATGCGCCGGCAACCTGATATCCTCCCAATTAAACGCGTCAGGCGCCCACTGACCAGCCGCAAGCGGCGTGTAGAACGCTCCAGGATGGATCGAGAAGATCCTCACGCCATTCTCCGGCTTGAACTCATTAGTGAAGTGTTGCAGAATTTGATTGAAAGCCGCTTTACTGGAGCCATAGCCGGCTTGGTTCGGGACTGGTAGCTGAGCTGCGGCTGAGGAGATGCTGATGATTGTCTTTGTGCCCCCGGAAGCTGGTGCTGGCATGTTGACGTACGTCTGCACGAGCTGGAAAGGAGCGAGCACGTTTGTTTCGTAAGTCTCGCGCATCGCCTCGAGCGGGATGAGTTGGGGTGCGGCGGGAGTGTGGACAGCTGCCGCTGATAGGACGAGGATGTCTGGACTACCGGTTTCGTGGAGGACCTCGGTCATACGAAGAGTGTCTGTGATGGAGGCTGAGAAGGTCTCGACTTTGATGTTCTTGAAGGTGGCCTCGAGCTCCGCTTTAGCCTTGGACAGAGGATCTGGTGAGCGGGAGATGAGGATCAGGCGTTCGACACCAGCTTCGGCGAAGGCTTTGGAGATTGAGTAGCCGATGCCTGTGGCGCCACCGGTGATGAGCACGGTTTTGCCTCTGCCGTCGAAGTGCTGTGGTGCGATGCGGTCGTATTTCTCAGAATGGTAGGTCTTCACAGGACGTGGAATTTGGAGCATAACGTCTCCGGCGGAGGCATTCGTAGAGGCCATGCTGATTGTTGTGGTTACAGGCGGACGTCGAGTATTGTATCGAGTGAGTATCGGCGTCGAGTGCTCCGGCTGCAGATAATCATTCTCTTACGCCAGGCATCATCTCTTAGATGCTCATTTCACAGCTGACCTTTTTCTTAGGTGAAGTTCGCCCTGCGACCGACAGCAGCAACAACCGTACAATCCATGAACATCTCCATGAGTGAAATGTGTCCGAGAGCTGCATACCAATGTCCCAATTCTACAGCTGAGTATTGCCTAGGCGAAGTCCGCCTTCTAACCAACAGCATTGACAACCAGTCAATCCATGAGCATCTCCACTACTGAGATGTCTCCGACGTCGAGCTTGAGGCTGTGTACCGATGTCCTAATTCGGCAACTGGGCTTATTACACCATTACCAATCCGCCCCATGCACAACTCAGACTTCGAATCCATTCCTGAATACCTCGCACTCGCAATCGGTATCGGCCCATCACCGGACAAGAAGGACCGTCTCTCATGCATGACGCTGTTCTATTGTTGCTTTTGGGCCCCATCGGTGAGCCGCTTGTTGCCAGGATTGAGCCCGAGAAATTGTAGGAAGCCTCCTCCTGTCCTCGGGCGCACCAGTAGGCCACTGCCAGCCTTAGCAGCCTGCTCGGTCTCATACGGCGGCGGAGGATCTTTCCGCAATGGAGTTAAGCTCGGCGGCGGAGGGTTTCTTTGCAATGGAGTCATGCTCGGCGGCGACGACAGTTTCATGGTCCCGTTCTCCCCTTGAACAACCACCGGAATCTGACCTGACAGATCCGCCGGACACACGGAGAACCAGGCCTTTATGACCGGTCTGTCTTCCTCGAGACGCAGTCGTACGGCCTCCCAGTTCTTTGCATGAATGATCACATCATTCACGTTCCATGAGAACGACATCCCACCAACAGCCGTGCCGGGCTGGAAGAAAAGAAGCCATGCTTTTGCGTCGATACCCGTCCAGCTCTGTGTAAGTTCGCCGATTTGCTGGCGCACATTCTCGAAAGTCGTATCGGGTGATATGCGGACGGCCTCACGCCAGGCTTGGATCTGCTTCCCGTTGTGGTAATCGTTCGCGCCCGCGACGCGTTCGCCGACTTCGTGGTAGGACAGGCGCAGTTGGATCGCAAAAGCCTGGCTTCCAGGCTGAGACATGGCGACTTTCGGTGTGTGGTTCGATGTATATGGGACAACTCAGGGGGTCACGAAGCGCTTATATACCGCGTACAAGATCTGCGAAAACAGCAAATGGTACGCTAGCTACCAGCTCTATGGTTCGATGTTGAAACATGCCCACACTTCAAGCCCCAGAACTTCTGGGGAGCTGACGTTATCCAGCTCAGACGCTTCCTTTGCGTAATGAGACTCACATTCGCACGTAAAGGCTGAATAGAGGGCCGCCCACTGGGACTGCGGTATATACGATTTCTTGCCGAACAGCACATACACTAGGAGGCCTTTCTGGGTCGCGTCAGTTGGCTACAAAGAGCCTCATCACCTGGATCAATTTCAAACGGTGGCGGAACATCCTATACCAGCTCAATCAGGACCAGCTGCGGCCTTGTTCTCATACTTTTGATGTTCACGTCATCTATCTTTAGAGCCACGCTCTTCATCTTTCGGTCTGGTATAGTACCATGGCTCGGCAGTTGCCAGATGCAGATGCGACAGCCCATGGTAGCATATACGGCCTCAAGAATGCAAATAGATGTGTCCGCCATGGTCAGGGTTCATATGTAGCCAATGTCTTGAAGTATTATCCTGGAGACATACGCATACGTTACTGATGAAGGGACAGCACGCAAGACCTCGCGTATTGTCCTGTGGGCATTCTGATGGCTGCTATGGTACCCCTACTCTGAGGCGGTGTCTTCGATGGATACTGTGCATTGCATTTCAACGGATATTTAATGAGGTGAGCTGAAGAGCGGCAAGGTGATGTTCTGGGCCGGAGTTCATCCACCCTCGGCTATCTCTTCACCAAAGGCGCGTCCACTCTACCTTGCACTCATCATCTTCATCTGCGCTCATCAGAGACATATCATGTTACCAGTTCGGCCTTGTGGTATGTTCAAGCCTGGCGCAATGGTTTCAGCTGGTGCCTCGCAGTCTTGCCAGTCTGGCAAACACATTCCCAGATGCTACGAAAGACCACTCCCTGCTTCAACCATCGACTCACCAATCCTCACCATGGCCAGATGATACATCTTCTTGCTTTTTGCGCCTCCTTTCTCCCTGGCTACATTCATATGCTTTCAAGCTTGCTGATTCTACGTTGAGCGTGGCAGAACAGGCCCAACCTGCTGCATGGTGGCGGCGCACAGTGCATGAGGAGGCGCAGCCTAGAGAGGTGGGTCGATAAGGCTGAGGTACCTGTGTACGGAGAAAGTCACATGCTTCTTCTCTTATTACTATGGCTTCCTCGTCTGTTTTGCAGCATGCCCGTTCTTTTGACATTCAGTGCTTCACAAGTTCGTTATGGAGGCTGTTGCAGCCTTCGAGCTTGCTGGCTCGGTAAAGGACTTCATCGAATTCGGATTCGCTATCGTGTCAAAGAGCAAGGAGATCTACGGGGCTGCTCGCGGTAGCGCGGATGCAAACACCGATATTGCAGTCGTTCAGGAGGACCTTGCACAGTGGACATTAAAGCTCAAGGGCTCGCTGGAGTCATCAGGTGTTCCGACCGTGCTCACAGAAGACGAGCAGAAGCTGACTCAGCTCTGCGAGGAGTGCCAGAAGATTGGCCTGGAGTTGAAAGAGAACTTGGAGAAAGTGCAAGTGACTGGGACTAAGACAAAATGGAAGAGCGTGCGGAAGGCATTGAAGAGCGAATGGAAGAAAGAAAAGATCGAAAGTCTGAGGAAGAGACTCACAAACATGAGAGAGCAGCTGGTTAGCCGCATCATATTCGGCCTCGCCAAACGCATGTCCAGCCTACAGATCGAACAGTCGAATGCGTATAAGAGTCTGGCGGAAGCCTTACAAGTTCAGGTCTTGAGCTACGCGAATACACAGAGGGCTTTGGAGACCAAATTCGATGAACGAATCACTGGACTGACGACTGTCACGCTGGACTCGCAAGGTCACACCGAGCAAGCTATCGTAGGCGCGGTGCAGCAGAGTGACCTGAGCCATGCGCATACTCACGGCGAGTTGAGAGAGCTGAATTCGGTAAGTGCGCAAGTGCTGCGGGTTGTCAGCGCGTTACACGAAGATCTTGCACGGCAGTTGCAGTCAGCAAGTGACCAGATTGCGCGCTTAGAGGAGGAAAAGGTCGCTCTCTCCAATGCTCTTCAAGATGCGATACCAACAATGATGAAAGTGCCGCCAGGCGGGAAAGAGCACAAGGCACGCACAGCGCAGACAAATTTGCTGCTTAAGGCATGGGCCTCTGTTGATGTAATGATTCAGAAACTAAAGGTACGATGCGTGCTGTCGTGTTGGAGCGAACATTGGGCCAGTCTGACCATGACAATGATAGGACTTCGTCAGAGTTGCACAAAGCCGACTAGCGGACGAGCCTTGGGTGCCATGGTTGCCATCCTTTGACTCTCGCCGCTACGAAGAGCTGATCAAGTCCTTCCAATTTCGCGCACCAGATCATCGCACCACGCAAGACACTCGCGAGCTTGCAGACATGGAGAGCAAGCGGCTGCTGTGTAGATCTCTGCTAAAGTCCATCGAGGGGGCCGCACCTCTTTTGTGCAGAAACACAGTCACTCGGGAAATCGTCAACCTCCGGCTCCCAATGTCTTTCAACGTAAGCGCACTGGCTGCCAACGAGAGTGCAGAGCGCTTTTACAGGACAATATATCCTCGCGCGAGCTTGGCTATCGACCGGAATGGCAACCCGGCGTCTTCAGCAGACTCTGCGATGTTCACGTGTCTGGCAAACCTAGACCCCCTGCCGTGGGTACAGATCAAAACCACGCCTCTGATAGCCGCAGTACAGCAGCTCGGGCTGCGCCATGTTGACGTAACGGGCCAGCAGCAAACTGGCGCCGCAGACGAGCAGCGAGCTTCGAGTCCAAGGGAGATGGACCTGGAGACAATTCTTGATGTCTTGCTCGAAAGCGGTGCAGATCTACGCATTCTGGACAATGCTGGGCTGTCTGCCTATGACCACGCTCGTATCTTGGGACTGAACGAGAAAGTCCGTAACAAGTTGAAGCCGGATTTCTTGCCCCCAGATTTCTTGCCCCCGGCATCGTTGATAGCGATGCCGGCTCCCACCTCTAATCGCCGTGTCGCATCTGGCCCAGAAAGACCTGCTGCTAATCAACCGGATGTGCAAAAGCCCGATAAAAATTGCCTTCCGACGCGCCGTGTCGCATCAGGCCCAGAAAGAGTCCACCTGCCTATCCACAACCCTCGCCCATCGAGCGCGCCTAAGGAACGTGCTAGCACAGAAGGTTCTGCTTTGCAGGCTCCACCGCGACCAGGAAGGACTATACCAGTGGAACTGCCGATCCAGGGTCTTGAGCAGTTCGAGTTGTGCGCCAGTTGAGATGCACCAGAGCTGGAGGATCTTATTAGGGTACGTTGTTCGGCTCTCTCAAAATGAGAGCGCCGAGTCATAGTTGCGGAAGCATCTTGAGCTGATGTGCATTCCAGGTATCACCATTCATGGCCTGAATCGAAAACCTAAAAACCTTAGCAGGCCTTTTCTGGGTGGTGCCGGTATGCTACTGCCAGCCTTAGCAACCGCGTCACTCTCATAAGGCGGAGGAGGATCCTTCGTCGGCGGAGAATATTTGAGCAAGGCCGCAAGACTCGGCGAAGTCTTCGATGTCGGGCCCTCGACCTTCGCCCCGTCTGCCGCTACGGGCTCCTCCTCAGCCACCTCCTTCGGATGGATGTGATACCAAGCTTCCACGGTTGGTCTCGCTTCCTGAAGGCGGAGTCTCATGGCAGCCCAGTTGTAGTTGCGTATGTTAACATTGTTGGAGTTCCACGAAATGTTCATACTGCCAGCAGCCGTCCCCAGCTTCACTCTCCGAAGCCAGGAACTTGTGTCAACAGAACCCATACGCTCCATAATGACGCAGACCTGTTTGCGGAAGTCCTCGTAAGACATGTCGGGTGTGATGCAAATTGCATCGTTCCACTGCCTGATCCGTTTGCCCTGTTTATGGAAGCCTGTCTCGGTGTTGAGCGGACCGAGCTCATGATGAGAGATGTGGACTTGAATGGGGAAGGTCTGGGTCTGGCTTCCAGGCTGAGACATGGTGACTTTTGGGTTTGCTGTTCGATGTATATGCGAGGTGCGAGCACTTGAAGAGTCGCAGAGAGCTTATATATGGCCCACGAGGTCGGCGAAGACAGCACTCCTAACCAAATGGTACGCTAGCTACCAGCGCCATGGCTTGGGTGTGAAAGATCACCATGCTTCTAGCTTTCTAGGGGTACCGGACCTTCAAGTCCATCTTGCTCAGACGATCCATTTGGGTACTGAAACTTGCATTCGTACATAAGGTTGAACATGGGCCGGCCGCCGGGAGTGCGGCACACACTATCTCTTGCCGGACAGCGTATACACCGCGATGTCAGCTGCACATCAGAGAGCCTACCTCCTACTGACACCGAACGTTCGCTTCGGCCTCCTTGCTGACCATGCCGCTACTTATCAGCGGACCTGTACAGCTTTCCATACGTCGAACACAATTCACGCTCTTCTCCGTGACGGTTCAGGAGCACACGTTCCTGCTGCCACAGACTTCGTCATTCGTTGGAGTTGACGGAGTGATAAGGTGGGGGGTTATCCAACGTCGGCAGACTCCTCGACTATATCTCGTCAGCTGGCCTCCACGCGCACGGAACTGCTGTTTTACTTACCGCCTGCACCGGATCCGGGAGCACCAAGAACCAAGCCGTCAAAGTCGCGCCACTATCCTTCAGAGCGAAGCGCAGAGCTGGCCAATTGACTCTGTGCCTACAGGGAAAGCCTGTCAGCGCAATCCTAGCCTTCGCTCTATTGGCACACCTACACTGGTATCCTCGCTCCATCCCACTCAACACGCATACCTCCAGCAGCCGTCCCGGGACCATCAGTCAAAGCTGCTAATGGTGAAATCCTTGTCCTGCACAATGTACCACCTATGGGGGTATTCCAGTCTGTACAACATATACATAATAAGCGTAAGCTCTGTACATTGTACTGTACAATTTGTAGGTTGGTATAGGCCTTGGTAGAGGTGTTGTTAGCCTATAAGGCTAGTAGTCGTCTAAAGTCCTTACCTAAACCCTATCCCTAATTGCTATACGACTAACGCAATCTAGTTAAGCGGTTACTTAATAGAGTTATCCGTTAATATCGGATATTTAGTATAGTAATACCGACACGCAAATTCGTACTTATCTATCCTCCGCTTAGCCTCTAAAACTAAGAACAACTTTATTAAAATAGTAACTATACTAATATCTAAATATTATAATAGTAGCTATACTAAGTTCCTAATCGAGTACTATATCTAATACGCCTATCTTCGTTAACTCTAACGTATCTAACGCGTCCGATAATAATACTATACCTACTATAGGTAAAGGTAAGAAAAGGAAGGCGAGAGGTAGCGTAGATATCGTATAGTCCTACGCGCGTAAGCCTATACTAACTATAGAGCTATAGCGTACGTCTAAATAATAAGGCGGCCGAAGGATCTAGTACTATAAGGAGCTAGAATACTATAACTATAGCGTTACTAGTACCTCCGGCGCGCGCTACTATATATAGCGTTATAACGTCTTCCTCGATAAAGAGGCCCCTTTAGCGCTTAAGAAGGTAAGGTAGTAGGATCTAGAGACTATTATTAGTAAAGCGAAGCTAAAGAAAGAGAAAGACAAGTATACGGTAATTAGAGCTATACTTAAGGCTACGGTAGAGCTAGAGTTAGTAAAGTAGGCGCTATTACGTCTTATTATACGACGAGATCTACCGCTAAGTACGCCGGAGTAGCTAGAGCTATATACGTTCGCTTATACGGTAAACTATATAGCTAAGAAGTCTATCTAAACTACGTACTAAACGACTACGAACCTCCTTATTAAAACGTTCGAGTAGAAGAAGGAGCTTATTAAGGAGATACTATAGTACGCTCGAAGCCGTATCTATCTTACGACTAACAACTAGCGCTCGCTAAACCGTAAAGAGATATAAGCGATTACTAGTTACTTCGTTAATAAGGATAGTATTAAGCGTAAAGCGCTACTCGCGCTTAAGGAGATAATAGAGGGCTACACTAGTAAAGAGGTCGCTCCGAAGGTACTAGCTATACTTAAGGACTACGAGATTTAAGAGTAGCTTAGTTATATTACTAGCGACAACTACGGCGTAAACGATACTATATATAGAGCTATTACGCGTAATAGTTATAAGGACGCGTAGGATCTAGTTAACTAGCGACTACGCTACCTTAGTTATATTATTAATCTCTACGTATAGGCCTTCTTATTTGCTAAGGACAAAGATACTATTAAGCTAGCTATTAAGTAGGCCGAAGTAGCGATTACCTTAATCGACGACGCGCTTACTATATTATCTAATACTAGCGATAGCGTATTACGACTACGACTACCTATTTATATACTTGTTACCTTATTGCCTTACGTACGTATAAGCGCGGCAACCCTACGGGCGGCTACTACCGCTCCTATATTCCTTCCTATTCTATAAGAAGGTTGTTCTCTTAGTAACTCTTAGATAGACTATCTTCGATCTTATCGTTACAACTTAAGTAACCTTCCTAATATTATCGAAGACCTCTTCTTACTTTTAACGACGCCTTATAGTATAGCGCTCTAAAGCGTACCGTTAAAACCGCGCTCTAAAGTATAGCGTACTAACGCGCCTTAAATAACGACGCGACTAAGCGCGTCTTATAAACTCGATAGCGCTCTAAAGCGTTACGGTAACTATATTAGGTAGTAGTACTATCTCTTCTTCTTCCTTCGACGATCCGCTCTCGAAGTAACTATACTACGTATTATAGGCCTCCTAAAGAGTATAAAAGTAGTAGGCGCGTCCTCTTCTTAACTAGAGGACCGCCGTAATACGTAGCTATTCCTATAGTTCTAGTACTCGTAGACGCTCGGTCTAGAGTCGTAGTAAGCTAATAATACGCGTCGTATCTAAGACGCGTACTAGAAGTCGTTTAGAGTCGGGTAGATAGAGACCGAGGGTAGCGCTAATAGCGAGCCGGATCGCTATACTACCTTCGGAGAAGTTATCGATAAAGACGACAACGAGGTCCTAAAATCGCTTAACGCGCTTAACGATTTTAATACCTTTAAGACTACCTACGTAAACGACCTCGAGCGGATCTACGAGCTAATAGGTAAGATCCTCGATCTAGCGTATAACGCTAGCTACTAGAATAACGTCCTCTTCGAATCCTTCGAGTTTAATAAGACTAGCTAGGAGAACGCGGTAAAGCGTATATAAGAGTTAGAGAAGGTTATTAATAACGCTAAGGATAGTATACCTAGACAACTAGTACGCGATCTTAAGAACATAAAGGATACCCTTCTAAAGGCGTAGACTACGTTAAGAGAGTAGCGTATATATACTAAGAATACCGAGAAGACTAAGGTAGAGTTAAGGGGAGAGATCGCTTAGGCTAAAATAGATCTAGAGACTACCGATACCGAGAGTACTAAAGATAATATTCGTATTAAGCAACTTAAAGCTAAAGTCGCTAAGCTTAAGGCTAACGGTAGTAAGGAGCGTAAGCGTAGTCGCTCGCGCGAGCGCTACTATAGTACTAAGTCGCTATTACTCTCTCGCCGCTATAAGGGTAGTCCGCTATACGACGTACTTTAAGGTAAGGATAGTAGGCCGACTAGTACTTATTACGACTACGAGAAGCCGAAGCTATCTAAGGCTCTAAGCGGTATAACTAACCTCTCTAGTATCTTAGTCGGTATAGTCGTTATTAACCCTAGCTAGACTAAGGCCGTTAAATCTAATCGCGACGTACTATTACCTTCTAAGTTTAGTACTAAGGATAGTACATTTATACTATAGCTTCGTTAGCTCGAGAACAAGTTAGGCGTTACTAGTTTTAAGACTACCGGTAACGGCCTACGCTATATCTAAGGGTTTCTAGAAGGTATCCCTTTTAGCTTAGTTAACTCTAAGATCCCTTCTACCTTTACGCTAGAGCTTTCCCGTACGACGTTCGTCTTAGTTAAGTAGATAATCTAGTACTTAGTTAAGCGCTACGGTAACTACGATACGGATACTAAGGCTATATCTATACTAGACAAGTTAACTATAGGCCTAAATAAGAAGTTTACCGACTTTCTTACTAAGTACGAGTAGATTACTACGTACGTCCCCTTTATTACGAAGAACTCGGCTATCTTTAACTTCCGCGGAAAGCTTAATAAAACGTTTAAGGATACGCTTTATAACGGCGAGGTATTCTATACTCTCGACGACGTTAAGGAGAAGTATATATACTTAGAGGACTAGATAATCTAAGACGGCGTATATAACAACTCCTCGTTAGGGTTAGGGTTAGGGTTAGGTATAGGTACCGGCCGCCGCTTACGTAAAGAGAGGCTAGCTACTACTACTAATACTCTTAACAGTATTAATAAGGACAAGAAGTACTAGCTAGCTAAGTACTAGAACCTCGCGCCGCTTACTAAGGCTAAGCGCAACCGCTATAACGAGGAGGGTCGTTACCTTCGCTATCGCGAGAAGGGCTACTTCCTTAAGAAGCGCGAGAAGTATCCTATTAGTAAAGCTAATATTACGAAAGAGAAGTAGGAGACTCTTAAGAGTAACGGTATCTCGACTAAGTAGTTAGGAAATATTAGTAGCGCCTCTTAAGTACGATAAGAGATATGCTATTTAAGGAAGTTAAGATAAAGGAGATATTACCTATAGGAGAGACTCTTTACGTTACTTTAGCTACTACTATTTATAAAGATAGTAGTAACTATCTAGGCTTACCTCTAGAGAAACGTTACTTAACCGTTATATTACTCGTTAATAGTAAGTATAAAGTAGAAACATATATCGATCCTAGTACTACTTCTTAATTTATTAATTTCCGGTTTATATAAAGAAATAGAATCAATATATTTAAGCTAGACAAGCTACGTCTTATAGTATAGGGTTATAGCTAGATAGACGACTAGTACGTTACCTACGTAGCCTTCTTTAATATAGATATCGAAGGCTACAAAGAATACTTACTCGCGTACGTAGCCCCTATATAGTATAAAGTAGTTCTTAGACGACTATAGGTCGAATTATATAACGCGACTATCCGCTAAAGTCGTAGTACGATTGTATTCTACTTAGAATACTACTACCGCTACTATATAGATTAGGACATCGATAAGGTAGTAGTATTCGAGAATAATCGTATATACTAACTACCTATACGTACTACTTATAGCGACGTTTATATAGAGGAAGTTATAGTATAGAAGGCTTATAATCTTACTTATAACCCGGAGCTTAAAGTCTTCGCTATAATACTCTACGACGCTAGAGACGACGTTGTCCCTTTATAAGTTAATACTATCTTAGCTAGTAACTACGAGAAATTTATAAAGAGTAAACCGAGTATCGACGTCGACTCTAGCGGCAAACTACTACTAGGCTACTACGACGACCTAACCGATTACTTTAGCCGTACGGAGGCGCGTATATTACTACAATACCGTAGTCCTAGCTATAATATAGAAATTAAGCTTAAGGAAGGTATAGAGCTACCGTACTATAAAGCGTACTCTATATCTTAGATAGAGAACGACGCTATTAAGAAATAGATTGATAATTAGCTTAATAGTAGTATAATCCGGCGAAGTATCTTACCGTACTCGTTACTAGTTATCGTCGTCTATAAGAAAGGCGGTAACGGACTCTACGTTTATATCGATTACCGTACTCTAAACGTACTTACAGTTAAGAATAGGTACTTATTACCGCTAGTACGGGAAACCTTAGCTTATATTAGTAGTAAGAGGTTATTTACTAAGCTAGACATTATTACTATATTTAATAGGATAAGGATATAGGAGGGCTATAAGTAGCTTACTATATTTATTATACGCTTTAGACAATTTAAGTACCTTATAATACCCTTTAGCTTAAGTAACGCGTCTACTACCTTCTAGTTATATATTAACGACGCCCTAAAGGAGTTTCTAAACGACTTCGTATCCGCCTACCTTAACGACGTACTTATTTATAGCGACATACTAGAAGAGTATATCGCCTATATCCGGAAGGTACTAATCGCGCTACGCGACGCTAGCCTCCTAATTAATATTAATAAATACGAGTTCTACGTTCTAGAGACTAAGTATCTCGGCTTAATTATCGGTATAGACAGTATCTATATAGACCCCGAGAAGGTTAAGGCAATTAAGGAATAGGAGATACTACGTACAATTAAGGACATATAGTTATTCCTAGGCTTTACTAACTTCTACCGCTAGTTTATTTACAAGTACTTAAAACTAGTAGCGCCCCTAACTATAATAACTCGGTATATCGATAGTAAGTAGCGATTTAACTAGACTCTAGATACGGAGGCTATATTTAGATAGCTAAAGTAGGTCTTTACTAAAGAGCCTATCCTCGCTTACTTCGACTAAGATCGTAAGACTATAATCGAGACTAATACTTCCGATAGGGTATATAGTAGTATCGCTTTATAGAAGTACGTCGTAAACGGTAAGAAGGTTTAGAGACCTATCGCTTACTTCTCCTATAAGATACTTCCTATAGAGATTAACTATAATATCTATAATAAGGAGCTCCTCGCTATCGTCCGCGCGTTCGAAGAATAGCGGCCTAAGCTTATATCCGTATCGGACCCTATCCGAGTAGTTACTAATTATAAGAATCTAGAATACTTTATAACTTCGAAGCGACTTAATAGCCGCTAAGCTCGTTAGTCCGAGACTTTATCGGGATTTAATTTCTAGATCTTTTTTAGGCCTAGTCGCCTAAACCCTCGCGCCGACGCCCTTACGCGCCGAATATAGGATATCGTATAAGGAATAGACGACCTACGTATTATATATCGTAAGTAAGTAATACTAAAGCTAGAGGTTATCGCTAGCGACCTCCTACCGGTTATATATACCTCTATAACTACGCGCTCGAAAGCGGCCGTACTAGTAGCTATACTAATACCTCCGCTAAGAGTAGTCCTACTACTAAAGCCGAAGAAGCCGTTAATACCGCCTCTATCTCTACGGCTAACGGTAGTACCCTTTATACCGCTATCTAATATAATATTGTAGTCCGATACTCTAACGTCGGACCCTAAGATTGTAATAGTACCTACTATAGAGCCCGTATCTAATACATTATTATAGTCCGGTATCCCTAGGCCGGACCCTAATATTGTAACAACCTTAGGCGTATCTAAGTAGGACCTCGCTAACGATAAGGCTACCGAGAGCCTTTACTAGGTTTTACTAATAGACGCCTTTACTAAGGCCGCTACTTAAGACAAGGACTATTAGGAGACAGTCCGTATAGTTAAGGAGGGGGTAGTTATACTACATCTATAGTAAATAAAGGTTTACCTAGCGTAGTACTTAGTAACCGACGTATTGCGCGTATATAGTAAGCTATAGGTACTAGACGACGATACGGTCAAGCTACATATTCTCGAATAGTACTATAGTATACTAACTATAGGCTATCCTAGTATCGCTAAAACGCTAGAGTTAGTTTGTCGAGAGTACTTCTAGCTAACTATAGTATCCTATATCCGACGGTACGTTCGTAACTATAGGAGTTGTAGGACTAGTAAGTCCTTACGCTCTAAGTAAGGGCTACTCCGCCTACTACTAATACCTTACTAGCTATAGAAAGACATCGTAGTCGATTTTGTTATCGAACTACTATCTAGTAAGTCGTTCGAAGGAGTTATATATAAGAACGTAATAACTGTAACGGATTACTTTATAAAGGACCGATACTTTATCCCTATACGCTCCCTAACTATAAAGAGTACTACTTACTCCTTCCTACGATATATCTTCGCTCGCTATAGTCTACCTAATACGATTACTTCCGATCGAGGCTCTTAGTTTATCGCTACGTTCTAGAAGTACTTAATAAAACTACTCTAACTCGACTATAGGCTATTATTAGTATTTTACCTCGAAACTAATAGCTAGTCCGAGAATACTAACTAGGGTATAGAACAGTATCTTCGTATATATATAAACTATACGTAAGACGATTAGATAGACTAGTTACTAGTCGCGGAGCTCGTAATTAATAACTAAGTATTATCTAGTACTAGCGTATTACTATACTATATAATAACCGGCTCGTATCTACGCTTCGTAGAAATAGTCGAGATAGTAGATTAGATACTACTAGATAGTACGCGAGGTCTAAGAAAACTTGAGTTAATAGAAGTACGTAATTTCGCTACCCGTATATTCGAGATATATAGGGCGCTCTATACCGAGCTCGCTAAGATATAGATTTCGTACTCGTACTTTACGAACTAATACTGCCGCGTTTATCCTAACTATAAAGTCGGCGACAAGGTTTACGTAAGTACTAAGAATTAGGATACGGCCTAGAAGTTAAAGAAGCTAGACTAGAAGTTCGTAGGGCTATATACTATTACCGAGTATCTAGAGGACATTACTTACAAGGTAGATTTTCTAGATACTATTACTCGTTATAACGCCTTCTATACCTCTTACCTTTAACCGGCCGATACCGACGAACTCGTCCCTAGCTAGATCTTACTACTACTACTACCGATCCTTATTATATACGCCGATAGTACCGAGCCGGAGTATAAGGTAGAAGTAATACTAGATAAGCGGACGAGATACTAGATAGGAAGAGTAAAGTAGGGTAAAGAGCGGAAGTTATAGAATAAGTAGTATATTAAGTAGCGTAGATATAATAGTACGCCGACTTAGGAACTACGTAAATACTTAGCCGGCTCTAAGTAACTACTTACGGAGTTCGAAGTACGGCTTAATAAGTCTATACTACGTAATTCCTAAACGTCGTTAGTAATATCGATAGAGCTATAGTTACTCGACGGTATTAAGCTAGTATAGCCGCCGGCTATACCTTCTATAGTATAGTCGCTAACTACCTTACTACCTATATAGATATCTTTACTGTCGCCTAGCCGCTATAGTCTTAGCGTTAAGGTTAATTAACGTTCCTACTCTAATAACTAGACTACTATAACTCTATATAAAACACGCTCTTCTACTTAGAGGCCGGCCGCTATAGTAGATAGTATTATTATAGATATAGATTACGTAGACGGTTTATTAGATCTAGAGGACAATAAGGCGTTTACTAAAGCGTACGTACTTATAATAGCTTACTCTTAGAGGACTTCGAGACTATAAGGGGGGGGTACTATTACGACTACGACTATCTATTTATATACTTGTTACCTTATTGCCTTACGTACGTACAAGCGCGGTAACCCCGCGGGCGGCTACTACCGCTCCTACGTTCCTTCCTATTCTATAAGAAGATTGTTCTCTTAGTAACTCTTAGATAGACTGTCTTCGATCTTATCGTTACAACCTAAGTAACCTTCCTAATATAGCGGTTAGATTAAGGCTAGTCTACTCGGTAAGATACTCGCTCTACTTAAGGTAATAGCTTACGACAATAGGCTCTTTAACGACTTTAAGCGCAAGTACGGCCGTACAATCTATAAGCTAAACGATACGCGCTAGAATAGCTTTCTTTAGTACTTTAAAGATACTGTCGCCTTACGCGTTAAGTATACTAAGTTTATTCGTAAACGCGTTAAGAAGCTCGGTTACTACGAGCTTACTACCTTAGATTAGTAGCTAGTTAATTAGACTGTTAAGTACCTCGCGCTATTTAAGAAGGCAAATAAGTACTACGAGAGCGACTACGTAACGCTTAACTAGCTATAAGAGACTATAGACTAGCTTAATAACTATTAGAAGTAGTAGTACGAAGCTTACTACGCAAATAAGACTTTTAATACGTCGATAATAATAGGTTACTATACCTTCGATAAATACTATAAGAAGCTCGACGAATCTACTACGTACGTAGCCGCTCTACTCCTTTATCCGAATCGCCGTAAGAACTACCTCTAGAGCGTATAGTACCGTACGTAGGTTACGTCTAGTATTAAAAGAGTAAGAAAGCTATAGCTTAAGGTATTAGAGCGGTATACCGGTAATAAGGAAGAGTAGTAAGAAGAGACTAAGCTATTAGGCTTCGTAGCGTAGTAATAGTTAGTAAAGGTAAAGTAGAGCTATAGAGGTATTAGCGTATAAGATAAGTTTAAGCGCTTTATTAGCGCTCCGCTATATAAGATAACTATACTAGTACTATAGTAGTAGTAAGAGTCGAAGTAATAACGCCTTTATCTATAGCTCTAGCGAGTAGCAATTAACGTACTATCGACTTGCGCTATAAGCTCTAAATCCGAGCGCGTGTTTAGTAGTACTCGAAGGACTATCGCGTAGACTCGGATAAGCTTAAAGGCGGAGACTATTAAGGTATTAGAGTACCTTAAGCACTGGCAGATTAGCGGCCTCGTCGACGACGTGTTCGTTCTAGATAATAAGATAATATAGGAGCTTGAATTAGAGGCAGCGGCTGGCTAGTAACTACCACCACCACCACTACTACCACTACTACTACTAGCCTTGCTATTGTGCAGATTGTATAGGATAACACAACACAACGACTCCAAGATCTTGCACAACACATGAACAAGCCTCAGATCCTGCACAACCTCACCATTAGCAGCTTTGGACCATCTCCTCTCGGCCAGAAGCGTGGTCGGATGTTGTGCAAGTCAATCATGCTTCGTTCCGTGAGGACGTCGCCGATCAGCTTTTGATTATCGAAGAGACCTTGGTCTAGTCGTAGCATGACCACATCATCGTAGGTCGCGAGCTTGAGACCTGGGAGATAACTCTGGCTACTAGATTCGGTCTCTTCGCCAGAACTAGGCAGATATCAGTATTGACCGCCGTGCTTTAGGTGGGCTCAAAGGGAGCTGTAGGGATGAAGGGAAGACATACATCCCTGTAGTGCTCGATCTTGAGGCGGACGACGAAGCTGCTACCGACCGTAGCTGCCATGACTTCCTTGATATGCGACGTATCTGTCGTTCAATAACTGTGGAGTCTCCAAGGTCGATATCGGAGCCCTCGGGGGCGGTACGGCAGCGATGCGACTTGGTCGGGTTTGCCTAGAAGCTTCGGTTTAGCCTTTATCGTGCGACTCCAACATAAGTGCCCTTTCTCGAGGACAGGTGTGTAATTGCTTGGTGACACTACGAGTACCACGGCTAAACCGGCAAGTCTACCACGGAACGAGATGCAGCGTCGTAATCGCATGGACTCTGGTCCCCATCATTGACAACGATTGTGCCAGCAAGACGAGACACGATTTGACGACACATACGCACCCCGAAGTCTTCTCAATATGTCAGTACTGATTC
>JAKLLW010000697.1:0-25973 GCA_022814695.1 Neocatenulostroma microsporum | reverse complement strand
CCTACGCGGACTCGCATTCACGATGCGGTTCAACCGCAATTATCCGAGAGAGACAGCATCTTTGCTACACATTACAGTACGAGTCCCGTGACATCTCCAAAGATCGCACCGAAAAGAGCAGGCACGGTGGACGGTGGAGAAGACGACGTCAGCGACGACGAGGGCATGGCGGTTTCCTCGCCGCAGCGAAGCTCCTCCGAGCTTTCCTCTGCACACTCGAAGGATACACCGACATCTATGCTTTCCCTGCACTCGCGAGGCAACTCGAACGGCAGTATTAGAAGGCTGCCCAGCAGATCCAGCCTACCGCTACAGTGGCATCGCAGGTCACTCTACGACCTGCATGAGCTTGGTGCTCTAACCTTGGCTGGATATCTGCAGCAAGCGCAAGACGATGAGCCGAGTGCAAGCGCAGAGCACATTGCTAGAGAAGATTCACCCGCAACGCCTACCACCGACACGAAGAAGAATCAGAGCTCTGAAGCGGTAGAGCGGAGCGCTGAAAGAGAACAATACAACTCCTGGCGTCGCGGCAACGCCAAGCTGGACGGGATTTCAATCGCACAATCGCAACGGCGACAGAGCAGAGCCGAGCTTGGAGTCGACAATGTGGTCGATGCTCGGATGCCGCGGCCTGAGGTAGCGACAGCAAACCTGCGGAGTCGAAAGGGCAGTCACTATCTTGGACTTTTCAAGGAGAATGAGGCGCAAGCAGACAAGCAAAGATCGAAGCAGGTTACGGAGGGTGGAGATGATAAGACTGCTCCGCACAGGCTCCGACCAGACCGCCAGACATTGCGCGATCTAGAGCCAACTGTACGCGAAGAGGTCGAGGCTGAGGAGGATGGCAACGATGTCACTGAGTCTAAGGAACACATGGGACAGCAGCTGCCTCTTGGCCTGCTTGATGAAATACGCAACCATCACCACCTGGCACCGCCGGCACCGCCTGGTCGTGCGAAGAAGGTGCCGTACTCCAAAGACAGTGAAGCTGTCGTCAAAGGCGCGAGAGAGAAGTTGGAGCAGCAGGTGGAAGGCCATAGTCCTGAGGAACACGACTCACCAGACCAGGAACACATCTCATCGGCGGTCTATTACCCTCATCGAGGATTGAAGCTCGAAGACTCTCCGACCGAGCAGCAGATTGCTCAACACAAGCAGGATGTGGCGAAGAAGGGAGGTAAAGAAGACCATGTCGAGTTCAGCATCACCTCCGGCAACATCAACGACAAGCTTCAAGGCGAGTTTGACCCTACAAGAGAGCTACCCAGCCAGCAGTTCGAGCCATTGGAGCCTGCGTTGCTACAGAATGAGGCCGGGTACGAGTCAGATACTAACTTTTCTGGCTATGAGTCAACCGTCTCCGAGCAGGAGAATGAGACCACGCCAACTGCCACGCCGAAGTCGGTGCTGCACCTGAAGCAAGCAATGGAGTCGCCATCAAAACGCAGGAGGGCACCACCTGCAGCCGTCGGCGCCGTGGAGCTCAAACCGTATAAGCACCAGGTTGGGGGACACACGCCGATTTACAGGTTCTCCAGACGCGCTGTCTGCAAGCAGCTCAACAGCAAGGAGAACAAGTTCTACGAGACGGTCGAACGCAATCATCCTGAGCTGCTGGGATACATGCCTCGCTACATTGGTGTACTGAATGTGACCTACCGCAAGGATGGCAAGAAAGCGAAGCCATCTTCTTCGGACACAGAGACGAGACCACAGAGTCCGGAAGCGAACGGCAAGCCCAAGATCGCCGCAGAAAGACCTCATACTTCGCCACCGGCTGAAGAAGGCAACAGGGGCGAGGAGCAGCGGATCTTCAGTCACTCCGCTCAAGCGCCGAGGTCTATACCGCAGGTCGTATTTGAGAACAACCGCCATCTTATTCCAGACAACCTCTTCGAGTTACCGCCACGCTCTCAAACGCCTGACTACCACCGTACTTACTCATCTCCCGTGACGAGTGGTGGCCACCAGAGCGACGATGAGTCTAGCACAACTCACGCACGTCGTCCATCGCTGAAGGCTTACTCCAGCTGGGGCTACACTACGGTCAATAGCAAGCTCCGTGATCATGTTCTGCGAGAGGTCTTTGGTAAGCCCACGATCCATCGCCATGATCGTAGGGAGCGAGCGCAGCACACGAGATCGCTTCGACGTCTGGCCAACTCCATGCAGACGGAGCTGACACCGCTAGACAAGAAGATCAGTGCTAATGCTGCTGATACCTCAGACATGGATGCGGACAGCGATACGCGACGTCAAGCCATGAGGCACATCATGGAGCGCAAGCGGATGAGCTACAATGATAAGGCTTCTACTGATCTCAGCCAGCTTCTTGGGGCCACCGATGGCAAAGGTGGCGATGCCGCCGGCGGACTCAGTAGGAGCGCCGAAGTCACTGATGCTGATGGTCTTCCTCTACCTAAGGGAAAGCAACATCGCAGGCGCCACTCTGGGAGCGGTTTGACGCGGAAGCCTACCAGTATTGAAGGCAACCGCGGTGATCTGGAGTACCATGAGGATGTAGCGTACGGTGCTGACGGTGAAGATGATGTCTTCTCAATGGACGACGTGAAGAAGGAACCGCTTGCTAGTAAGCTGACACAGGCGAAGGACGCATCGCATGGGGTGGTCAATGGCGAGCAAGTGCCACAGTCTGATCCGCGACCAGGCAACCAGGATACACCACGACTGGATCCCGCCATACAGCTTGCCGGTGATCCAGAACCGCGCAACCCAGAGACGTCCCTTGTACAGCAAGACGAGCGACTAGAGCACTTCCTGCTCCTTGAAGATCTCACAGCGGGCATGCAGAAGCCTTGCGTGCTTGATCTGAAAATGGGCACCCGCCAATATGGTGTCGAAGCCAACGATAAGAAGCAGGCCTCGCAGCGTAGAAAGTGCAAGTCCACCACTTCTAGAGAGCTTGGTGTACGTGTCTGCGGGATGCAAGTTTACAACGTCAAGAGCCAGTCCTACGTCTTCGAGGACAAGTACTTCGGTCGCGACCTCGCTGCAGGTTCGCAATTCAGGGAAGCGCTGACACGGTTTTTCTTCGATGGCATCGGACATGCGCAAGCGCTCAAGCATATCCCTTCTTTGCTGGAGAAGATAACGGCGCTTGATAGTATCATCAGGAAGCTGCCGCAGTATCGGCTGTACGCGAGCAGTTTACTGCTGATCTACGACCGCGGCGACGCAGACGAGCACGGCAAATCTCGGCCTGTCAGCCGACAGGGCGAGGACAAGCCTGCTGGCAAGGACAGCGAGAACAACATGCCCTACACCGACATCAAGCTCAAAATCGTCGACTTCGCCAACTGCGTTACTGGCGAGGATATGGATCGCATCGTGCAGACCAAACCCTGCCCGCCTAGCCATCCCAGCGATGTCGATCGAGGCTATTTGCGCGGTCTGAGGACTCTGAGAATGTACTTCCAAAAGATCTGGGAAGAGCTGCACCATCAAAAGTATGTTGAGCGTGGGGAGGGGGAGGGGATGGCGATACAGGATCGCAGTGTTTCTGGGATGACGACGCAGAAGGGGTGGATGGATAGTATTATGGAGGACCCTGGGGAGGTCAGTGTTTGAGCTTGTCAACCTCCAGATGCTCCGCGTACATGGTGATATCAGAGGCTGTGTTTGCAGCTCGGCGCAATGGAAAGAACACATAGACTGTACGATGGGACGCAACGACTGGCTTGGCTTGGATGGGCATGGCGTTTGCGGTCGGGCTTACAATCATCTTGCTGCTGCGATTGAGCATGGCGCTGGCGGTTAGGGCATTGTATAACATTGTCTGCTTCTTTGATAGCGTTTCTTCGTTCTGTAGATGCTGTAGCAACATTCATACAATACCCATCTCATGCGCGGGCCCACACGTTCGTGAGGGGTCAAGGTTTGTTCATGAACGAGCACTTGTTGTTCATGAACAGCTTTTGCGGCCAGCCGCTAGCGGCCGAGGTTTTGTGAGCCATTGGAGCTTCTCTCGAAAAGTGGTCGCAAAGCTTCAATACCTGAGCTGCACGTTCGTCGCATACAATTCTTTGAATTAGAGATCGATGTTTCTTGCTCGCCAATGCGTCTTCCGGGTCCAACACACACGATTCGGTCCTACCATGCTCAGCAAGATGGCGCAGAAGCGACCCTTCAATGAAGGAAAGCGACACTTCAAGAAGAACAAGAAGCAGAAGACCGCCGTCGCTGAAGGCTCGAATGAGGATGTACTTCTTGCCGACGTGCGGCGCCTACTTAGAAGCACGACTCTTTCGGACAGGGAGAAGGAAGAGAAGCAACTCCCAGAAGCGCAAACCGAGATCGACGTCCAAATCTCGGAGCTGTCTTCTACAGGCGACGGCTTAGCACAGAAAGACGGACAAGTATACGTTGTTCCTTTCACTGCTCCCGGGGATATTGTCACGGCGAAGGTCTTTAAGCATTTCAGTGAGGAGGGGTATACTCTTACCGATTTCATTGGAGTGAAAGAGGCGAGCAAGCATAGGACTGAGACGCCGAGGTGTCAGTACTTCACGAAATGCTCGGGTTGTCAGTTCCAGCATTTGCCTTATGAGTACCAATTGGAGCACAAGAGGAGGATCGTGGAGAAAGCTTATGCGAATTTCTCCAACCTACCCTCCACGGCGATACCTGAGGTGGGAGCTACGATAGGGAGTCCGCTGCAGTATGGCTACAGAACGAAGTTGACACCGCATTTCGATGGGCCGCCGGGTGGGAGAAGGGATAAGAGGCAGGGGAAGAAGGTTACATGGCCGGAGGTGCCGCCGATAGGGTATATGCTGAAGGGGACGAGGAAGACGATGGATATTGAGGAGTGTCCGATTGGCACGGAAGCTGTGCAGAAGGGGTTGAGTAGGGAGAGAAGGAGGGTACATGAGCATATTGATGAGTATCAGAGGGGTGCTACTTTGTTGTTAAGGGAGAGCACGGAGAGGGTGAAGAAGGAGGGCGAGGGAGATGGTGAGGACGCGAAAGTGGAGGATGGGATTAAGGCCGAGGACAAAGTCAAGGTGGAAGATGAGGTGAAGGTGAAGGATGAGGTGAAAGTGGAAGCCGACGTGAAAGCGGAGGATCTACCCGAGATGGAGAACGGAGCGCCGGCTAAGGATGGAGCGGAGATGGGAGGAGATGGTGTTGTGCTGGAAGACAGAGGAGAGTATGTGCATCGCAAGACTTGCATCACAAACTCCAAAGCCGTCTCGACAGAGTACGTGGATGACTTCCGCTTCGACAACCCAGCCGGCGCCTTCTTCCAGAACAACAACAGCATACTACCGCTCGTTACGCAATACATTCGCGACAACATTCTCGGACCTCGCACATCTGCGCCAATCAAGACAGAAGACTCCAGCGATGATAATAACAACGGCGAGACGAAGCCGAAGATCAAAAACATGATAGACGCCTACTGCGGCTCCGGCTTCTTCACCATTACCCTCTCCAGCATGTTCAGCACCAGTATCGGCATAGACATCTCACCTCAGTCCATCGCCTCAGCAGACCAGAACGCTAAACTCAATGATCTGCCCGCTGACTCTACCAATTTCATCGCCTCCGACGCTAACAACCTCTTCTCCGCTGTCGACAGGAGCAAGTTCCCGCCCTCCGAAACAGCAGTAGTCATCGACCCTCCGCGGAAAGGATGTGATGAAGGGTTCATTAGGCAACTGATGCAGTATGCGCCCGAGAGGGTGTGTTATGTGTCTTGTAACGTGCACACGCAGGCGAGGGACATTGGGTGGCTTGTGGGTGGGCTGGCGGATGAAGAGGGGTTACCGATGAAGGGGTTGTATGAGATTGAGAGTCTGAGGGGCTTTGACTTCTTCCCGCAGACGGGACATGTCGAAGGCGTGGCTATGTTGCGGAAGAAGAGGCACGCGGCGGCTACCAGAGAGCTGACGAGTGAGGAGGTGAACGGCGGTGGTGGTGTGGGGAAGGCGGAGGCCGAGAGGAAGCTTGAGGTACCAGGGACGGGATTAGAATAGCCTCGATATTCTGCCCTGCTATCAAGCCTCCTCTGCTCGTGCCCTTCTTCTATCTCAATCCTCCATTTCCATCAAAGTCCCGCAAGATCGTCTCAAATATCGGAGATACTTCGGCGCGTGCCAAGACGTTGATTCATAAAGGTTGCGGCAAATTCCGGAAATCTGAGTACACCCATGACGCAGTGGCTTAGCGTGTCGTTCTTATATGTTGTGCTTCGGCACCGATATGGTAGTAATGCGAAAGTCGCGAGGTATTTATTACCTGTTCAATATCTTGAGATTCCATCAATACTAATTGATGCATAGTTCGAATCTCGCTGGTATGTTCAAACCCACAGTCATGGACACATCGCAGATGTGCTGACAGTACTCAGGGTGTAATGGAATTTGATTCATCTTTTTGCAGTTTTGGAATGAGGTGAGGTCAGGAGAGGTTGGAATGCGTGACTTCCTGTTTTGGCTAAGAGGTACACTTCTGTTCTGATGAGATTTCGTCTGCTCCGACCGCTTCCGGATTATCAAAGTGAGTGAATGCACACCATCATACTTCGGTCTTGCACTACCGACCTGCACATGGGGTAATTGTTATGCCTCGTTCATCCTACATTCACAGCACGGGGACACCGCAAACGGGCCTGTTCAGGAGATGTACACTCGCAGGCCGAGTCTTCCTCCTCGTGATCAAGAACCGTCTTCTACGAGTGAGCTAACACATCCGGAACACGACAAAGTTTCATGAGCAATCGTATAGCCGCTTCATGACCTACATTCGAGCGCACAGGGCTAGGAATCGGAGCACCATGCCGGAGTCGGACTCCACCTCAGCAAATCGCGCATGCCCACTCATGGGACTGGCGCCAGAGCTACGCAATCGCATCTACGAGCTCACTCTCATCAACCCGTGCAGCATCATCGTCGCCAGCAGCAGGCACTACAGACCCGAAGCAACACGACGCATCAAAGCCGTCCGTCAACCATCTCTCACGCGCACGTGCCGGCAGATCCGCACCGAGGCCCTGCCCATCTACTACGGATCCAATACGTTCGAGATCCACATCGCCGTTGATACCAAGAATAACGCAGAAGACTCGATGCGGGTGCATGAAGATGAGGTGGCTTATCTCTCGTTCCTTCAGTTCCCATTCAAGAGGGTGATTTTGCGGTGGTTGCGGAGACTGAGTGCGGAGCAGCGGAAGATGGTTCAGCGGCTTGTGATTTGTACGCCGGAGGGTGAGGGTACTGGTTGGTTCAGGGTTGGTGTTGACTATGCGGGGAGAACGGTGAGCGATGAGGTGAAGTTGCGGTGGGGTGGAGAGGTGGATGTGGAGGGGAGGTGTGCGGTTGCTGAGCGTGGTGGGGCGGGAATGAGGCATTATAGGTTGCTGATAGAGGATGGAAGATAGTAGTCTGGAGATGGAAGGGCCGCAGGATCTATCCTAAGTCGCCAGCATGGTAATGTTGTCATTATTTGCAGTGCGACCTCGGAATGGTTGTACTGGACGATCAATGAGAGCAGGGCTTGTCCTCAAGAATAGCGAGAGGGTGCTTACAATCGAGATATACTTCTCTCTTCCATCAACAGCTCTCCGGCGTTATGAGCATGATAGCGCCGTCGGGCGTCCTTCTTCGTGCTGTCAACATTGAGGGCAATGCGAAAGGCTACTGGATGCCTCACGCCCATCACGGTTTCCGGTCCTTGGTAAATATGACTTTGTTGACCTCAACTGGTTCGTCTCGGACGTGACCTCTTTCCTTCGTGAGGAGCCTTCATCACGGAACCTGCCGCTTCCCATACATCTTGAGGATGCCTGGATAGAACGGAGACAAGGTATCCGGATCCAGCCTGTCCGGATCAGCCTCACAATGCTCCTCCTCCCACCTTTCGTACGCATCACGCTCATCAGCACTCATTTCTTCCCAAGTCAAGATAGCGGTCGGGCTTGCTAGCTGCCCGTGCTCCTCCCGCTTAGACCTGGGCTGGCTTGTTTGCTTCCACTTGACCTTTGCAAAGGGCCAAGTTACTCTCGGTAGAATCCAGAGGCGGCCGTTCGAGTCCCTCATGTGGCCTTGGATATCCCAACGGTAGCGCTCATTTTTGTCATCGTTGACGGGCACATTGAAGTAGTCGACTGGTGATATCTCGATAGTAGTCTCGTTTGGCTTTGACCTTGGCTTCTCGGACTTGGACGGCTCGTCCTTGCAGGTGCAGACTTTCTTTTGCGGTTTCGTCTCCTCTTCCTCCTTGATAGTCTCTAGCTTCCTTTTCGTAGCTGCTCTTGTAGGCATAGTGGCGGTTGTTAAGGATTGTGCTGTTGTTGTTGGTAAATGAATAACGACGGACTTGTATCGAGATTAGTAACGAAAGGCTCTACCAGAGAGCTTGTGGCGACAGTGTATGGACGAAGGCGAGGCATGGTAACTACCGTTGTGTGTACCTCGACTTTGCGCAAGTACTGAGACTTGAGATTGCTGTTGTGTCTAAGACAAAGCCAGCTTCGACGCAAGACAATGGTCAGCCTCGGGTTGGTGTTGATTGTCTTTGTCTTACAAATGACAAGAGATTGGCGGCTTGTGGTGAGACAAAGCGAACGGCGCACTGCGTGACATCAGCGACATTAGCGCAGGCGGTCTATGGCAAGTCATGGGAGATGTGCTTGAAGTAGCCTCTGCTTGCCATTTTGCATCCTCATTCTCAAAGTACCTCACACAGCAGCTATGCGTATGCTCCGTGTAGCCGACACCGACGCCTCAATGGCACAAATACAGTCGAGTAGCAAAGTGACGAAGGCGAAACAGCCTATCTCCTTCCCGAGTAGCCCTACCACATCGCAACCACCTCCACAGACTCTCTGGCAACTCGCATCAAATCTTCTTCATCCACTTCGACACTTCATATACGTCGCCTGGCTCTTGAACCTTTTCGAGACGCCGCTGACGCTCTTCATCATGGGCCTCTTTGCTTTGGTCTTCACCGGCTTATGATTGCTCGATCATCATCTCCGGCACTACGATGATGTCTCGATGCCATCAGTCCAATGGACAGCACGGCGGGTGGTGATATCTGCTACTTCGGGTGGAGAAAAATGAACCGGCGGCCACCGGTCTTGCTGTCGATGACTTTGACGCGCACCTGGCTCGTGTCCAGACGCATATGGTGTGACGGGCGGCTACTTTCAGCCATGGAGTCTCAAGGCTTATTGCCGGGATAGATGGGAACGGCGCTGCAGCCTAGATATCTTTTGCAAGCTCAGCCTCAATGCTACAATTCCACCACTTGCTACGAAAGAGAGTAAGACACTGTGCAAAGCTACGGCGGTGGATGTGACCCCTCTAGTAAACCCTCCAAGATGCATTCTGGTGATCGTGCGGTACCTAGGGATAAGATGTACGCATGCTGAAGTGCCGAATATGGCATCTGCTATGATGGCAATGTACAGTGGTTGATTATGGCGCCGTCGAAGCTGTTCCCAAGCCTGTAGAGACCGATGACATTGTTCGATCAGTTATTGCTTCCCGTGAATACCTTGTGTTTCTTCAATGAGTGAACCAGTGCTCATTCATCGAGAGAGATGCGCCTTGCAGCGCCGTCTTCATAGGCGTAGCCATACTTCTCAAGCGTCTCCCTTTCCGCTCGATGGATGAGCACCAGGCGCCAACCTCCGAGTAGTTCTTGGCCGGCACTACCTGCTCGTTAGCCTTGAGACTATCGAACGAGAGACAGCGGACCCACAGCAGCTTGATCAGTTTCATGTTCTCGGCTTTGTCTTTGATATTGCCCGGGCTACGATCGTGCAAGACGTTCCCGTCTGCCAGCTTCAGTCAGCACCGGCCCAAGGCGCTGCGTGGGAATGGTACAGCTCATGGTATGCCGCATACGCACCGGACTCGTCGCGCCTCTTGAGGTTTGCCCACTTGACACTCTCACCATCCTCTTGCTCTACCAGCTCGTCGAGCTTCTGCTCCTGTTCCGTTTTCCACGGATTACGGCGCGGCATGGAGCAAAACACGGACGATGTCCGCGGTGTTGAGGGGCAGGGTGGTGAATCGTTGGCGTTGCCGAAGACACTTCTAAGCAGAATACGATCTGGTTGCGACCGTGAGGGTAAAGGAGGATGGATGAGAGGAGACGCTGAGCACATAGGAAACGCCAAGCCTGATCCTGATACGCGGTGGTCTGTGCGTTAGTCCCCACCTTCCAAGGTTTCAGTGATGTCTGTGTGCCGCCTGAAGTGCTGACCATACCGCCTCTGTTACCGTATCGAGATTGTTACAAGAGCAGTGCCTGTGAGAACACCATACTGTACGACGTGCCGACAGTAGGAGCGTGGTTCCACCCCCGCTTAAGCGGAGAATCTGCTCCTGTCCTGCGATTATCAGCACTGAAGCGACCTTGCACGCTATGGCGCTTCGAGAAAGACAGAATGTAGGCTTGCAGAGCACTTCCGGGTAATGAAGGTCGAAAGAGCAGGATAAGCTTGCAGTCGAGATACAGCGTGATCACCATTCTGGGCAGCCACGCCGGCGAAGATGGGCAGGCATTCGGGTAGTTCGTGACGAGCGAGATTGATCCGAAAGCAGACGCACGGGGAAGTGAGGAGTATGCTGTCCTTATAGGCCCTTGGAAGAGCGCATGGCTTCGCTAGCATCGTAGCTCCGCGGTCCCGGGCGGGAGCGGTCGATCCAGATAGCCGGAAAAGAAAAATCAGGCATCACAAGAGATATTAGCGCTGAGTGCCATCCTCGCACTGAAGGCCACAACGACCCGATGTCAGATACGAAGCTTACGTGGGAGTCCCGCACCCCGACTCTGTTCGTCAAGCCGAGTTTATGTCCGTCCAATGCCACTCGCGGACCATCGCTCGCCTCGCAATGAATGGTTGGCAGGACCGCACGTGACTCCACGCACTGGCTCGATGGCTGAGCTTCTTCAAGCGACAGTATCGTACAGAACCGTTGAACGATCGTAGCGTGCGATGGCTCCTGCGTTCGTCACAAGCTCTTTCTGGCTCCCTAAGCAGAACACTGAGCTGCTAGACTCGTCTTACATCCGACCCCGAAGACAGTACTGTGCTGCGAGCAGGTCGTTGCGCGGCTGAGGCATAACCTTCGCCGGTGCCCGCACCAGGCCCGGCGAGGCCCAGGTTAGATGAGATATGTCGAATGAGGTTGACGATCGACTTCGACCAGAAACAACGCACTTTGAGTGCTAAGGTCGTGATGAGATCGAAATTGTATCGATCGTGTCGACTCGGTGCGCGTGCAGAGCGATATGTGGTCGTGCCCTTCAACACAGGTCGACTTGGTCGTTTGGTGCGCCAGCGGTGCGTGAAACCTCAGGAAACGCAAACTTGAGCATCGTAAACCTCCGGCTTCTTTCTAAAACACCATCGCACACATCACCTTCGTCGCCATTGTGCAATACAGTCCGGTGCTGTTACTGTGTTGTACCATGCTGTACTGTGCGATACTGTGCGGTACTGTGCGGCACGGTGCTTTGAAGAAGGCAGACGTCCAAACAAAGCTCGCTCCGAGTCTAAAATGCGCGCACAGACCTGCTGCCTCAGGTTCCACACTCGGAGCGCAGCTCGAAAGAATCAACCACCGCCGCATCTATACCGGGAGGACGATGTTGTTCGTTCAGTGGTAACAATCATCCAGTTCATCCTTTCATTTGGGAGACAAAGCCGTCAGTCACAAGATCACAGATAGTAGGTCCTTCTAACCTGCGCATATGTAGTCAAGATGAGCGGCAGTCTTCTCGACCCGCGCGAGCGAGCTCACGATCTTGCGAACCTGGTAGTACGGCGAGAAACCGGCGTTAAGATCTCCTTAGAACAGTCTCAGTACCTTCATCGCCTTGGGAGGCTACCGCTTACTGAAGAACGAGGCAAGATAACGGGTGTCATTGCATGACAATTCATTCGGCTCCAACCACGAGGATATACACTATCCGTGCGGACGGATGCCCTGGGCTTTACAAGAGAATTTAGATTGAACGCAGAGGATGTTATGGTTCGGAGGTAGGAGCCTCAGAAGCTGCAGGATATTAGGTTCTCGCCATGGCTGAAGCGAATTGGGATGCATATGAGTGTCGGCCGTTCAGCGCCCACGAACCCTGAGGTCATGATAAAACTGGTTGCGGCTGAGTTTGGCATTCTACGACCTACAACACGGCAGGGACTTCTGCAGGGACAAATTTGAGCGCAATGGCTCCTCGGAGATGCTCGGCTTAAGCTCGTCTTCCTTCGTCTTTGCTGTCTTTTCCGTCTTCGAGCATTCGGGATCGACGCTCACGCCGGGCCCCAGCAGCATCAGCCTCCCGCCCCTCCTCATGCACCATCGGTTTGCGCATTGAGAAGAGTACGACAGGGACGTCACATCAACGGCCATATAGGCCTTCATGCTGCAATAGAGCACGACAGTATGTCGTCGAGTGCCTGGGAGCCTAGCACAACGCGCAGAGGCTGGGCTATAGATGCATAGATGGCGGGAGACGACTATCTGTGGACAACCTGTTTGAACGGGGGGCTGATGAGCTTATGATGTGGATCTGACGTTGGTTGCCTGAGCGCGAGCTTGAACTTGAGCGCCTTAGCACCGTAACACGAGCAGCTGGCTGCTCCTGGAATGTATCATGCGCTGCCTTGCTAGGCTGTGTGAGCGCAATGTCATCGGGATGGTGCATACTCCGGCCGTTCCTGAAACCGACCACGGGCGGACCTTTGGGAGTACCAACATCTATACAGCCTCGCTGGAGAATTACTACTCGATGGAATGTCCTGTCGCAGCTCGTGGACACTCAATCTTTGCCTTGTGCGGCCAACCCTACCAAGTTCCCACGGGAAGCGGTCGGTGAAGCCGGTGAGCTAGTTGTATTTTGGATTGTTTCATGTGGGCGCACGTATTGGCTTTCATCCTTCCCTTGGACTGACATATGGGTGCCTGGCGAGCAACTTGCACTTTGTGGCCTAGGGCGAATCCTTGTGCGACATGCGCCTCAGCGCTGCGGCTGATAGACCCACTGTGCTACATTACAACACGAAACCTACAACTCCACGTCCCAACTATAGACAATGCCTCACTGTACCTAACAGAACGTTACAGGTTATCCTGCACAACACCATAGCGCCTGAAGGCTGGACAGCGCGCCCGACGAGGTGTTGCAACAAATCCTGCAAGACAACAGCGATAACTGAGTATGCACAGCCACGGGAGCAGCCGAAGTAAAGCCGTCTGAAGAACATATAAGTCGACTGCTTCTTGTACCAAGTCTAAACAGCACCTCAAGCAATCGGCCCATCATCTCCAGCAACATCCACTCATTCCACCATGCAAGCCAAAACAGCACTCGTCCTTCTCGCAGCCATTGGCTCGACCGTGGCCAGTCCAGTACCCAACGCAGAGGTAGTCGTCTACTCCTCCCGCAACACCGATGCGGCCGACCTCTTCCGCCGCGAAGAGTGTTCAGTCGTCAACGACATCGTCCAGGCCATCGGGACGAGCAACAGCAAGGTCGTATACACGGTCTCCGCCTCAGTCGCAGCTTTGAGCGTTTGCCAGCTGCTGCGTAACCATGGTATTGGCGGTGAGTCGTGGCCACCAGCGTGCCGCAGGAGACGTTTTGCTGACGTAGGCTTAGGCATCGGTACGGACGACTGCGGACCCATCACTGGCCTCGTGACCGCGGGCTTTGCAGGTACGTTGACACCTACCAGTTGGGATTGCAGACAAGATATGTTCTGATGGAGACCATAGTCATCTTCCAGGCCACTGGGAGTAGCTCGCAGGCAGAGCCAGAAGATAGTACCTCCAAACGCTCGGTTCCGCTCCTCCACGAGCATCTCACCAACGTGTTCGGTATGGACCACCTCCCGGAGTACGATGCGATTCACCACCTGGAGCCGATCGTCGGCGAAAATGACACCGTGCCAATGCTCCAACATGCTATGGTCTCCGGAGTCCGTCATGGCAACACCACCATGGACATGGTCTTCGCCGATTTCGGGTCTGGTCGTGGGCACGTTCGCCTTCAAGCTCCTGCCAACGCTTCTACAACTCCTGGCGATCTGACCAAGCGTGACCACTCTGGTCCCGGATTCAAGATGTCATACACCGAACGTCTGCGGACACAGCTTACGACGGCACACCAGCAGCAAGCTTCTCAAGCTCTGGCCGACGACTGGGCGCTTCGCGCTAACAGTCAGGGTATTGGCGACTACACTAGCTTCCAGGAGACAGGGCAGACTTCGAATTTCTACTATCGCATTATTGCCGAGGTCGACTCGTTTGGCTCCGATTATGAGAGTGTGGACTACCCTTGTGGTGGGATGGTGTGGGCGTTGTAGGACAAGACCCCCGCAGGGAGGCTCATCTTACCGTGAACACGAGTGTGTGAGGTGGGCGGATGAGGGTATGAGTTGACTGATCGGGGGTAGGGGCTAAGAGGCGGTTCTGATTGGAATTTTTAGGTGCGAATTACGCTCGTTAAGTTGATGACTCAACATTGGCGCACCTTGTAGTTCTTGCCTTTCGGTCGGTAAGCGGTGTTGTGTACGAGGCTTGGTGACATTGAACATGGACGCTTTCTCCGAAAGTCAACAGGACTGAACAGCGACCGTATTGTCCTCCAGAGGGTTGCAACGATTCGATCTGAGAGGATCAACATCCGCCAGACCTGGGGAAGGTATGCACGCATCTCCGAAAGGAGTGAGCATCATCCGTCTGTGGTATGGCTCTCTCATAGGTTGGAGGACTCGCAATAGTCTCGTGTACTGGAAAATCTGGATGGCAACGATCGTTGTCACCGCCCTCGGTATAAACGGGGGCTGAATGAGCTGAGGGATTCACCCTACATACGGCCGTTAGGCTTCCCTATCTCTTCTCTTCACTCAAACACATTACACTCGTCTCCAAACATATAGTGTCGCATCCGAAACCGCAGCATACGCTCACAAGCAGGCGCAAGCAACCATGTCCCTCACCGAGCTCTTTTTCGGCTTCACCCCCGAAACGAAAGCCAAACACGCAGATTGCTTCATCGAACACAACATCAATCGCCACACATGCCATCGAACTGTGCCCATGCAAATCCTCTCGCTCGGCTTCAGCCGGACAGGAACGGCGTCCATGTGCGCCGCTCTCCAGAGACTGGGTTACACTACATACCACGGGTTCGAGCCTCTCAGCAACGTTCAGGACACAGACATGTGGCGCGAGGCGTACGAGCGAAAATACTGCGATGCTCCAGGTCCAGAACTGAACCGTGACTTCTTCGACAAGATCTCGGCCATGTTGGTGGAGTGACGGATGTCCCAGCTATCGTTTTCTATCGGGAGTTATTGGAGGCGTACCCAGAGACTAAAGTGGTACTTGTTGAGAGGGAGATATAGGCATGGTATCGCAGCTTCGAGAAGGCCTTCGTTGTCTACTACTCCAACCGCATCTTCCCTTGGGCAGCGTGGCTGGATAGCGGGTACAGCGGGAAGTATTGGTGCACCGCTAAAGGCCAGTTTCGTGCGAAAAATGCTACGGAGTTCAGACGCAATGCTCGAGACGTCTATCGAGCACACTACGCAGATGTTAGACGACTATTGGAGCATCAGCCGGAAAGGTTGCTGGAGTACCGGTTGGGTGATGGGTGGGCACCGCTTTGCTCCTTTCTAGGTAAGCGAGTCCCGGATGTGCCATTCCCGAGATTGAATTAGACTGCCATGATACTGGAGAGGAACAGAGTCAATTTGTTCAGAGCGCTCAGGATTGTGGGCGGGAAGTTGCAGTGGTGGGCCGTGCCGGTTTTGGTTGTGATGGTGGCGGTCTGCTGGATGCTATCCTTGAATGTTTAAGAGGTAGGGGTTTCAGAAAGCCGAGACGAAAGGAGATAAGTGGTGCAGTGAGCTCCAAATATGGCTGGCTCGGCGAAGGCCGTATGAAAGCTACTCCCAGTCAGAAGCAGGGTAGGATCATGATCAGAGTCGATCACCGTAGGCAGCGTAGCCGAAAGGTCACATGTGCTTCCACCAGGTTCAAAGAAGGGCCTGACTCTGTTCCCTTCTACTTTCTCTTCCAGCGCAGATCTCTCGCGCAACCATCGCTTTAGAGACAACCACCGACCGCCAGAACAGCCCCGCCCATCCCGAGCAGACTGGAGACCGGGTGCACTACCAGCGACCAACCCCATCAACCATAACGTCGGCAGCGTCAAAACGGGGCTACAAATATGCACGCTACTGGTCTTCCCTTCCGTCCCCGACCGACCACTGCAGGATCCGTCGAATGTAGGATGAAAGTTGACGGACGGGTGGGCTTTGCCGCATTGACGCCATCTCCAAGACACTTCGCCCAAGCTGCAATATCCCCTCCTGTCCCCGGCCTGGGCCAGGGAGCAAATGGGGGTGCAGCGACGCCGGCCGCACCTTCCTAGCCGCTAGTATAGCGCTAATAGTGGACAGTCCGAAGGATGGGTATAGTAGCAAGCCGCCGCAGAGTATCCCGTACTTGGAGGAGTCGAGGGTTCGGATGAGAAGTATCTTATACTTCTGTAGTAGGTTGTCCGGAGCTGTCGAAATAAAGTTGTCCCTATCTGTGCGAGCCTGTGAGGTAATGTGTATAGTACGGAAGAATCGGTCGGACAGGCGAATAGGGTTGACTAAAGGCATCGTGTTCGTATAACTCGTTTGTTGGATAGAATGTGTCGAAAAAGTAAAGTTCACTGTATTGCTTATAGAGCAGTCTGAATGGTTGAGGGAGCTATAGCGAACGAACGAATATATGCCTCGATGTATGTAGATAGAGGTAGAGAGGTTGTCGAGATAACGTCGTCCCGGTTCGTGAGGTCGTGTGGACGGTACGGAGGAATCAGTCGGACAGGCGAATAGATTGGACTGAAGGCATTGTGTTCGTACTAGTCGTTTGCTGGATAGAATGGGTCGAAAAAGTAAAGTTCGCTGTGTAGCTTGTAGTCGTGTAGATCCGAATTGTCGAGAATATGAGCTTGGAAATGGCCGCAAGGATGCCTTGGTTCAGCTAGAAGCATGCTCATCTCAGCCTCTGTCGAGGAGAGGTGCTGGTGAGGTTGGAGGTTGAGAAGCCAGACGAGATGAGACGGGCGGCACGGTGAGCTTCAAATATGCCTGACTCCGCGGCGCCCCCAGGACGGAGGAGCTGGAGCTAGATCGTGCAAATAGTGGGCCGGAAACGCGAGTACAGGGTATCATCGCTAGTATTGATCCCTCTCTCGCTCTGTCCAGATTGGACCTGGTACTGGTGGCGGCCGTCCTGGGCCGGTCGCCGCGACCGGAGTCGTGTGAGATCGACGGAAGAAGAGAAAGAGACGAACGCTACTGGCGTTCTCTTCCGTCCCCAGTCGCATCGCTGTAGGATCCATCAACCACAGGATAGGGGCTAACATATGAGTGAGGCGTACCCATTCGTCGGTCGCCGGCATCTCCTTCTGGTCGTAGTCACGTCATCCCCTCCTGTCCCCAGCCCAGGGTCTCTGGGCCAGGAAGCAGATGGAGATGCAGCCTCTGGAGGGGGCTGCCTTCGGTTGGTGGTGGAGGAAAGAAGAGAAAAAGAACAAGAGAAGAAACAAATCACTTATACCCACTCGAAACGGCGCTAACCGCTTTAGGCAGCTGCGGCGAGGCGGAGGTCTGTGATGCCTGAGGCCTCCAGACCCTGCAGGAAGATGGAAGGGACGTCCTTATAGCCTGGCGAGCGAGCAAAGAGCGGTAGGAGCGTTGTAAAGCTGCTAGAAAGCGACAACGATCGAGCGAGAGCCCTTGGTGACGATGGGAAAGCGTATAAGCTAAGTTCGTTAATACTTCCTACTACTACGCTTCCACCGCCTACACTGATGAATGCACAGCGCGCAATCTCAACCCGTAAATTGCAAGGCATGCGCCTCACCCCTCGACCTCGCCAATCACCGCCCCCTTCGGCGGGTCCTTCGGCCTCCCCTTCCTATCCACCCTCTCATCCCTAGGATCAAACCCTCCTTTCCCCCAAAGCGCCCACTCCGGCGTCGGGGCTCCGACATAGTCCTCCGGCCCAAAAGGCTTCCCGCTCTCGAGACATTCGAAGAAAGCCGCGTAATCGATCAAAGTATGCCACCTCTCCACTCCATCGCTCGCAGAAGGCTTACAGAACCGCCCCCTATCCGCAAGCAAGATACAACAACTATGCGCATGCTCAGCCGCAATTCCATACCCCAACCCCCTCCTCTCCAACGCCTTCTCTAGCGCCAGAACAAAAGCGCTCACTTCCTCGTAGAAGGGAACATTCTGCATACTAAGCCCCGCGCCAGCAGCAGTACTCGTCCCACAATAAGTAACCCCCTTGACCTCTACAAACCCTGGTAGAGCCTTTTCCACTAGATCCGCGTACCCCTCCGCCTCCTCTTCTAGGTTGAAACCTTTGACCAAGGTCAGCCGGAAGACAGTCCGGTGCGTGAAACGCTTCTCCCTCAATATGTCCATGCAGCGTTGGAAGCGCTCCCAGAAGTCGCGGTGGAGGGGACGGTCGATGCGGCGGAGAGATTCCTTGTTGGAGGCGTCGATAGAGACGTATAATTGGGTGACGGGTCCGAGAGTGGCGAGTTGATCCGGATGTTGTGCATTGCACACCAGAAAGCTGGAGATGTGCTCGCGGTGAAGCATAGCGAGTAACTCATTTATATGCGGATAAAAGATCGGCTCCCCAACCAAGCTCAAAGCACAATGCCTAATCCTCATCGCTTCAGAGAAACGTTCAGCTCGTACGCCAGGGACACCTTTCATCATTTTGATTTTCTTGTAGTGGCCTTCCTTCATTCCCGCGAACACAAGGTCAGGTGGATCGACCTCCCATCGCCAGGTCGTGCCCACCGGATTGGTTCCATGCCGCCAACAGAAGACGCACTTGTTGCTGCAAGATAATGAGGGTGTGGCTTCCATGCAAAGATGTGAGGAAATGCCATAGAAGCTGTACTTGTAGCAACTGCCTCTGCCTCTCAAAGCACTCTTCGTCCATCTGCAGATCTTAACGCCGGAGTGGGAGCCTACTATTGTGTAGCCCTGCTTTGTTAAAGAGGTGTAAGTGGGTGACGTCTCAGGCACCATTGGCTTCGGCGGAGGTGGGCCGGTGCTTTTGAGGGTTTTGGAGGTGGTGAAGTCGACGGGTATTGGTCCTTTTAGGTCTTCGAGATCGGATGTTTGGGAGCGCTTGGCTGCTTTTCTTTTGGTTTTACTGGGTATCTCCTCGCCGTCTTCTGCTTCTGCATCCTCTTCAGCTTCATCGCCGCTCTCGATAGCCTCTCCGCTGCCGATCACACCCTCGCCTAGCCCTTTCCCACTTGCTAGATCGGCCACGACACTTCTCACACCTTCAGTCCATTCTTCCAACCTCTGCTCCACATCACTCTTGACATCTCCCATACCCAACGGAAAAGCTCTCTTCCTGCCCGTCAATCTCGCCATCCACTTATCAGTCTCTATCGCTTGGGTACAGAACCCTTCTTGTTCTGTAGGCCATTCCTGCTTATCTCCAAGCCCAAAGACAGAGTACCCAGCAAGCCCCGACAGAGGTGCAGTATCTATCCGGAAGTCATGATGCGTCTCCTCCAGATGAGCCAGAAAGTTGCTAAGCTCGGTGTCAATGTTGTAGGACGGAATGAGTAGCAGATAGAGATGCGCTACTGATACATTCGTATTCTTGGGAGGAGTGATGAAGAAGTCATCATAGTCTACCTGCGTCAGGTCGTGGAATTCAGGTGGTGCAAGATCTGCGCAGGCTTGATCTAGGTCCAAAGCCTGTGCGGACTTGATCAGGGAGTTGGCGAGCTTCTCGGCATAGGCTTTCGTTGAGCCGCCTAGGGTGTAGTAGAAGACTATGGGTTGTAGGCGATCGAGTGCTGGAGACTTGCTTCGTGTGTCTTTGCTCTTCTTCACGCCCGTCACGCGCTTGGGTCCAGCCTTGGGTCGCGGTGCGGGCTTCGTGCTGGGCAGCGCATCGTAATGCTCTGCTTCTGCCTTGTCACTAGGGACAGGCTCTTTCTCAGGCAGTAATGGCACGAACTCCTCGTCTGTCGGCGTAAGGACTTGTGGTGTTAAAATCTCCTTGCTCTTTCTCCCGCGCCAATGCACAGCCAGCCGCACAATAGCGAAGAGGAGGCCAGCTGAGAGTATGATCTCCGTCCGGTGGGTGTGCCAGAGGTACAGCAGCTCTTCGGGAAGCTGTAGCAGCCTGGTCGAGTCCATACCGGGTTCAAGATAGTGTGAATACTTGTCTGACTCCTCGTTTGCAACGAAAGAGAGAAACTTCAAACTTGGCTTCACTTGCGATTTCGCTACCCCGCCAAAGTGGGGGTCGGGTGTGAGCGCGTTCGTGCCTTCCCGACGCGCCGTTGCCTATATACTATTTATATATATCCTGCGTCATGCGTGGAACGTGCATGTGAGCTTCGAGTCTCGACATGCAGCGGATCATGAACTCATGATCCATCTCGACTCTGCTGCTTTCAACAAACCTGCGGTGCGCAACTTCACACACATCAGGCCTTCTCAGCCTCTCGTCATGACCGATCAATAACCACAACCTCCCTCCCTTCGCTCTCGAGCTCCTATACCACCCACCATGCCCTCCCACCCATCCTCCAGAAACCGCAGCCCAGAGCCACACATAGGCAAACTCGACTACCGTCCCGGCGGCCGCCCTCTCCTCTCCACCGACCACAATGGCAGCCCAGCCAACCGCGCCAGCTCCGAGCAATCCCGCTCCTACGCTGGCTCCTTCTTCTCAGACGTCGCAGAAGGCATCGCCGTCCAGCAACGCGCTAAGATCAACAAACAAGTCCTCCGCTACCTAAGCTTCGGCTGGGCTCTGATAAGCACACTAGGAGCTGGGAGTATCACAGCTTACTCTCTCTACGCGCCATTGTTTCAACGGAGATTGGGGTATACGCAGCTACAAGTCAATGGCGTGAGTATAACGGCGGAACTGGCTATGTACCTGCCTGTTCCTCTGTTTGGCCTGTTGTGTGATCGGACAGGGCCTGGTACACCGTCGCTCCTTGCAGGCTGTCTTTTTGGGCTGGGGTATTTTTTGGCGGCATTTGCGTACAAGAGCGGGCCTCCGCCAAGCGCTGGAGGAGATGGCTGGCCGTATTGGGTCATGATACTTGCGTTTATACCTATTGGCTGTGCTACGAGCTGTATGTACCTTTCGGCAGTCACGACGTGCGCGAAGAACTTTGGGAGAGGGAAGTACAAGGGCTTAGCGTTGGCACTGCCGATTGCGTGTTTTGGGTTGAGTGGGATGTGGGAGAGTCAGGTGGGGAGTAATCTCCTCTATGAAAGACGGCCAGATGGAAGGAAAGGGGATGTGGATGTGCATCGGTTCTTCCTGTTCCTTGGCTGCTTCTTGCTTGGGTGTGGCATCGTGGGATTCTTCGCATTGAGGATTGTGGGGGAGGAAGAGATGATCGATGATGCTGTTGATGAGCTGGAGCAGAGTGGGCTATTGGAGGACAGCGAATTCTTCCAGCCGAGGACGGCCACCAACGGGCAAGGAGGCTACGGTACAGTTGAGGCTGGCGAGCGAAGACTAAGCGCCGAAGAAATCGACGACCTACACAAAAAAGCCGAAGAACACAAAGCCTGGCTCGCGGAGCAGGAACGCAAGAAAGCCTGGCTTCTGAACGAGGAAACTCGACGCTTTCTATCAGACCACACAATGTGGTGGCTAGCAGCAGGTTTCTTCCTTGTTACTGGGCCGGGAGAAGCATTCATCAACAACCTCGGAACGATTATCGGGACACTTTACCCTCCAGCAACCTCCGCAGGAGGTGCAGAGAGTGGAGGAGGCATGACGACAGCAGCCACGCACGTCTCGATCGTAGCCATCACCTCAACAATCGCTCGCATCTTGACCGGCACCCTCACCGACCTCCTCGCACCCTCATCAGAACCGAATCAACATCGTCGTGGGCCCAACTCCCTCGCCGGATCCCTCGCCTCTTTGCCACCAGAAGACCAATACCCCGGACCACCCCAACCGAGCAATCGCTTCTCCCTTTCCCGGATCACATTCCTCATAGCTTTCTGCTTACTCATGTCCATTGGCCAAGTCATACTCGCCTCCGGCGCTCTCCAAGGCCACGGCGACCTCTTCTGGCTCGTCTCCGCCAGTATCGGCGCGGGCTACGGAGCAGCCTTCTCCCTTGTACCCATCATCATCTCAGTCGTCTGGGGCGTAGAGAACTTCGGCACGAATTGGGGGATTGTGGCCACTGCTCCGGCTCTTGGAGCGACGGTCTGGGGGCTGGTGTATTCGGGGGTTTATCAGTGGGCTGCCAATAGAGGCAGTGATGCTGGCGTGATGGGTCATGAGGGCTGGAGAGAAAGAGGGACAGAGGATGTGCTTTGTTATGGAGTTTTGTGCTATGCGCCTACTTTCTGGGCTATGGCTGTCTCTGTTTGGATTGCCTGCGGGCTCTGGCTATGGGCTTGGAGAGGTCCTGGCGGATGGTGGAGGAGAGGGGTCGCTGTGTAGCTGGCTAGCCGCACTTCGCCCAATGGAATTACACAACGTCACTTTTATGCTGTCACCTTCGCACCTTCCACCTTCCATGCCAATGACTCGTGTATAGCAGGCCTCAGGCACCTCTCACCTCCGCTTCGCCGCCGCCGCAGTTGCCTAAAGCGGTTAGCGCCGTTTCTGCTGGCACAAAAAGGTTTTGTTTCTGTTCTTCTTCCTCTTCTTCTTCTTCCATGCAGAATTCATCGCAGGATGGCAGGCGAATGAAGCGTGGCGGCGTCCGCGTGCTCGCATCTCCATCCGCTCTATGGCCCAGGCCGTGGACGGGAGGAGAACCGGAGGGCATATTGGGGCTTCGGCCATTGTGAGAGCGAGCAGGCCGAGAGGAAACCGCCGCCGACGGTGACAGTGGTAGTACCCGCACCAACTTGGAAGAGGAGAGGAAGTTCCAGGCCATGAGGATGGCCCTTTTATCTCTCTACATGCTGTGAAAGCCTCAGGCATCAGGCACCTCCGCCTCGCCGCCGCTGTAGTTGCCTAAAGCGGTTAGCGTCGCTCACTGCCTATAAGAGATTTGTTTTTGCTCCTAATCTTCTTCTCTTCTTTTCTCCACACCCGCTGGGAGATCTGCCGAATTCATCGCTGGCGGCGGGCGGGTACCGGATACGGGTATATCTCCATCTGCTCTCTGGCTCAGGCCGGGGACGGGAGGGGAATGGGACGGCATATTGTGGCTTTAGTCTTCGCGAGAGCGTGAGAGGGAGCAGGCTTAGAGGAGCCCCAGCTGGCTGTACCTTGTCCTCTTGTCTTCTTCTTGTTCTTCCGGTCCCGGTCCGAGGCATCCATCCTAATAGCACGGCCACCGCCGCCGAGACGTACGGCAATTCCTTCTGGTTCCTTGGTACAAATATCCAAATCCGGATTTGGGAAAAGGAGGGGACGGTGGGACTAAAGACGACGGCGAAGAACAGGAAGGTGAGTCCCGCCCGCAAGTCGATGCCCAACCCACATTGCATAGTTGAATAAGCTCATCCGCTTCCGGCAGCTTGACGGCCATGAGGGTAATGCCGCATTGGGAAGAAGGTCTTCAGACGTTCCTAGCGGGATGGCGCAACCAAGACTCCAAGTCCTCATCCGTTGCACACTATTCGCTTAGCGTAGAGCGTGGACGAGTGGGCAGGGCAGGGCTCCCGTAGGTATGTGACGTTCGCGGGGCTAGAGCGAACGGTGGCGGCGGCGGTCTCGATGGTGTGGCAGATTAGAGGGTGGTCGAGGCGTTTAGCTTAGCAGTCTCAGATGAACATGCGATGTTCTTGATCGAGTGCCGTAATGTGTTTCAGCTGCTCAGACCCCGCTCAGCATCCATGATGCAGCCACGAAGGCCGCACCCAGCGGTCAGAAAACGGTGTACCGCCTGACGCTCGTCACCAGCGGAGGCGAGAAGTTCAGTCTTTCGGAGAGAATTCTATAGACAGCTGCTTCGTTGCGTCCTCGCCGTGCAAGATGTGGAAAGCTACCACGACGATACGGGCTGATATCGTTAAGGAGTGTGGCCCCAACATCGCAGCCTGTAAGCTCAATATGCCGCTCACAGGGTTCAGGAAACAGCTTAGTAGCGTGCAAGTCCAGGGTGGCGATGGACTTGAGCGCCGACAAGTGTTGCGAAACTCCCTAGGCTTCTTCACAGGGAGACTGTGGGAAGACTTATTCAGAAGAGCCAAGCAGGAATACGACACACACCGCGACGAGGAGAAGGCCACGAATCCGAGCAAGGCTTGACTTCCGCGATTCCACAAGCTAGCCCATAGGCCCGCTATTGCGGTCGCTATTGAAACGCGGACATCGCAGGGTAGTAGAAGCGGGAGGGGGACCAGGTTTGTTGGGTCGTCGGTGTTCAGTAACAAGAGTTGAGCGTGCGGAGACAGTTGGGGCGTGCGACGTCGACAGCGGATCATGGACCTGAATTAAATTGCTTGGCATGGCACCCATGGTCGTCGCTGTCCATATGCGTGGATGTATACTCTTTGCCTTGTAGCTCCCGAGTGCCCGTACGTGCGCTCCTCGTCTAAGCTCGTCATCCAAAGTTGAAGTCGACGGACTCGTGAGCAGAACCATCGGTGGTGTAATGCCTCCGACAGCTTAGGAAAAAGAGCCTCCCTATGCCAGTCGATAACGCCGTGGATGCCTCAGGCAGCCCTCACCTCCGCTTCGCCGCCGCCGTAATTGCCTAAAGCGGTTAGCGCCGTTTGCTGACACAAAAAGATTTTCTTCTGCTGCTCTTCCTCTTCTTTCTTCTTCTTCTTCCACCGAGGAGCCTCCGATGCCCTCGCCCGCTCGTCAGACCCATCTCCATCTGCTCCTTAGCCCAAATACCCTGGGCTGGGGACAGGAGGAGGTATCAAGATTTCACTCATCGTGGGAAAGTGGTCAGTAGACCGCGGTGAGCGTGGCGGTCGGCATTGAAGATCGGACCACGTTGCGTGGCGATGTTGGAAGAGCCATAGGGGTAGGTGGGCGATCTGGGAGCTTGCTGCATGTCAGTATGTCCGTCCGTGCTAACAGAGAAAGTGAGTGAAGCCAAGGTGTCAAAAGTGATCAGCAAGCTACAGCGTACAGTAAAACATCATACCAACGCCTATCTCGAGGCTTCGCCGAGCCGAGACGCTATGCTAGCCCTTCCCTTATGCCCAGTCTCATGCTTCGTAAACCCATAACGCCTCGCCAAAGAAATGGTATCAATGGTAACGCCCATAACCCTCCGTGTCCACTGCGCCTTCACAGCGTAGCCCTTGTCTTCGTGAACCATCAGCGGTAGAACTCGCCCCTCTTAACATTCACCCCATACTCCCCCACCGCCATCCCCAAATCCTCCATCGTAAGCACTGTCCTACCTTGCCCACCTCCCGCTCCACCACCTCCATACCCAGCTCTCGGCCCACCAATAGGTCCACTCTTCCCACCCGCATCTTTCTTCCCTCCACCCTTTCCGCCCTCTGCACCTCCTCCTTCTCCACCCGCTCCTGAACTTATGCCCGCCGCGCCCCCCAAACCAGTCAGAGGGTTGTTCGAGGTTGTGTTTGTAGATCGGATGCGAGAATACTGATATGCGTCCGCCGCAATATCCGCAATAAACTTCTGCGTCGCCAGCGCCAAAAGCCTCGCGAGCCTGCGATCTGTCTCCGGCGGCGGAGGCAGACCGGCAAGAGTGAGGTAGTAGTCCGTCACCGCATCGGGTATGAGTGGAGCATAATCGTCCATCTTCCCTAGAAACTCCCGCAGACTTGCGTCCTTCTTCTGCGGGATGCGTGGTTCCATCACTGGCGGGAGATGGCCGTTCGCGGTATTACTCGCGTCTACCGGCGCCTCGCCAGCGTGCGGAGGGAGGGGGAGGGAGTCCATGGAGCCGTCCATGTTCATGCCGTTTGTGGAAGGAGGGGGAGGTTGGTTTATTTCGGCGTC
>JAKLLW010000696.1:0-25987 GCA_022814695.1 Neocatenulostroma microsporum | reverse complement strand
GTCCTAGAAAGACGTAAAAAGTAACTATAGTTCTAGAAAGATATAAAAAGTAACTATAGTTCTAGAAAGATATAAAAAGTAGTCTTAGATTCTAGAAAGACGTAAAAAGTAGCTAGAAGTTCTAGAAAGATATAAAAAGTAGACTAAGAGAGAGAGAAAAGAAGAAGAAAAGAAAGATCTTAGAAAGATATAAAAAGTAGCTAGAAAAGAAGAGAAGAGAGAGAAGAAGAAGAAAAGAGAGAGAAGAAGAAGAGAAGAGAGAAAAGAAGAGAAGAAGAAGAGAGAGAGAGAGAAAAGAAGAAGAGATTCTAGAAAGATAAGAAAAGTAACTAAAAGAAGAGAGCCTAGAAGATAAAGAGAAACTCTTAAGAAGAGGCGAGTAAAAGCTTAAAAGAGAGAAGAGTAATCTAACTATAGTAGTAATAGATAGAGTAGCGAACGTAACTAGACTAGAATAGATATAGTACGACCTAACTAAATAGTAGTAAAAGCGCTATAAAACGGCTATAGAAGTAAATAGGTTAGAGATCTAGATATAGAAGATAACTCTAATAGAGTATAAATCGAGATAGCTAAGCTTTAGCTAAGAGGTATTAATAGAAGATAGTCTAGATATATAGAACGCTTCTACTATAGAATAAGATCGATATCTTACTATAGAAGAAGGATAGTATAGGCTACCTAATAGCCTAGTAAAGCGCGATAGACTCTTTAGAGAATATAGTATTCTCTATTTAAGAGTATCTAGAGATATAGTCTATAATATAACTAGTAATAAGAACTAATAATATAGTACTCTATAAGATAGAGTAGTAGGTTAAATACTAGCGTTAAATAGCGATAATATAGATACTCCTAGTATAGAGAAGACTAATATACTCTTAAAATATCTCTAGATCGAGATAAATAGAGTTCCTCTTAGTCTACTTATACTAGAATAGACTTAAATCTAGTATAAGTAAACTTATAGATAACTTAGTTATTCTCTAGAGAGCTATAGAGAATATATCGATAGAAGTTACTTAGAGATAATAAGATCTAGCTAGGACCTCTAAGTCTAGATTTAAGAGAAGATAATATTTAGTTACTATTACTTAATAATCCTTCTTACTTTAAGTAACCTTTAAGTATAGTCTAGCTATAGACGCAAATAGCGAGCTAAATAAGCTTCTAACTCTAACCCTTATTATCTATATTAGAAACTTTATTTATTAGTACAAGAAGTTTAGCTTTAAAATAGTTAGGCTAAGTAGTATTTTTATTATACTCTTACTACTAAGTACTACTACTAGTATTACTAGCTCCTTCTTCTATAATCTTACTAATAATCTATTCTAGCTCTAGCTACTAGTCTATTATTATAGTACTACTATCTTTAAGCTATTATAAGGTAGCTCTACTCTTATAGCTACTACTTATCTTAAGTTTATTAGTATTATATAAGGTTTTAAGAAGATCTTAGTCTAGATATATATAGAAGTACTACTAGAGATTAGTTAGTAGTTTTAGTAAGTAGTATAAATCGAGTAGCTATAAGTCTATAAGAGAATAATAAGATATTTAAATATAAGAGTATAATAGAATAGAGGCTTAATATAATATAGAGATTAAGTAGTATATACTTAAATATCTAAGAAGCGAAGTATCTATAAAGATAGAATAAAAAGAATAGAAGTATATACTAAGCTATACTAAGGTAGAGCTCTTTATAAGGTCTATATAAGGTCTACTAGTAGTAATATAATAACTAACAACTTTATAGCTTTATAGGTAGCGAGCTCGCTAGTAGTTACGATTTACTAGTAAACCCTCGCAAAATCCGGATTCTTAGCGAGGGGGACACCTTTACTAGAAGCATAGTACGCCACCGATAGTAGTCGTTAACTTCCCCGTTTGCGTACATACAAGACACTACTCCCACCTACCCGTAATGGCGCCGAAGGGCAAAGACTACGACACCGACTGGATGTGGTCTAGCACCAGCAACATACACGTCGCCAACCACCGAGACTGGTTCACGACCTTTACCGCGCTCTCCTCGACCGTCACGAGCAACAGCGGCGAGACCTACGCGGTTGAAGGCAAAGGCGACGTGACTCTCGAAGTGCGCAGAATGGTAGGTCCCGCAGCCAAAGCCGCAAAGAACAAAGCCATGGTCAACTCCACCATCCTTCTCCGCGACGTACTCTACGTTCCTACCTTTCCGTGCAATGTGCTGGGAGAGCCGGTGAGGCGGGATTACGATGTGAGTATCGGTGTTGACAAGCTATTGATGGACAAAAGTACCGGAAGAGGCGTGGGACTGCTGGAGAGGAACGAGGCAGGGTTCACGAAGGTGATATTGAAGGGGCAGGCGAAGGGGCAGAGCAGCTTCAAGAGCGGGGCAGTGGGTGAGGTATCTGCGACATGGAATGATGGGAAGAAGGAGAAGCAGCCGGTGGAGCAGGGTAAGACGTGAAGACAAGCACCAACGCTGTAAGCGCATGGTCAGTCACCCGTCTGCGTAGGTAGGCGCGACGTGAGACTTGATTCACGGATGGCAGTCGTTGCACGCAGCCGCATAGACCTCGGGGCGTAGCTGCTTCAGCGAAGATCCAGGAAGCAGATTCCTCATGCGCAAGACGGCGCACAGTCAAATGCAAGACGGCTAGGACCGTGGCGCGACATAGGTTCCTCAAAAGCGCGATAGCCGTATCGCGCAAGTTAAGGGTACCTGCTCAAGTGCTGTATGTCTATATGGCATACGGCCGTGACCGAATACGCTTCCCGGATCCTGATCCTCATCATGTTAACTCTGCGACATTGAGCCTTCAGCAGCGACCTCAGACACGTTACTACCAACGCTACCAACAGAAGACTGCAACAATAGCTGGACGTCCTTCCATAGCTCAATATCGTTCCACAAGGCAACACCACATCAGACCCGACTCACCACCCACTTCGGCGCACCAGGATACTCCCACGCATACTCAACCGGCACATTCTTCCTCAAATGGTTCCTATACGTCGGTGTTGGGCGCGCACCATCGTGAAACGAGCACAACTCCTCAATCGCACTTGCCCACTTGATCAATCTGGCTTCTTGCCAGGCGGTATGCTGCAAGGTCAATGCGACCGGTATGCCATTTGGGTCGGCCCCAATGGGTATGGAGATGATGGGGTATCCAGCCTGAGCCGCAATACACTGCCCGGCCATCTTGATGTCGCAGAAGAGGAGCGCATCGAGGGTGTGCTGCTCGCCGGTGCCTGAGTCGGTATAGCGTAGGGCAGCATCGATTCCGTCCTCACGACACTGGGTTCGGCAATGCTTGAGAGCAGCATAGTACGTCTCATCCTTGACACCCTTCGTAGCAACACACTTCCGAAAAAGATCCTGCCCATCCTGAAAAGCTGGGAGGTCCCCTGCATGACCGCCCTCACTGCCACGATTGCTGTCATTGTACTCCACAATATCCTCCAGTGACCGCATCGGCGTGTTTCTGAGCTTGCTCAGATACTCACGCATGAGGTAGTAAGTCTCCACCTTACTGATCGTGATCTCCGACTTGCTAGGGTTAGTGTCGCCATACCGTTCCCAATCCCAGTGACCGTCCGCATGGATGCGCTCTTCTGCACACGGCATCTCTACAGGTATGATCTCTGCGCCTGCTGCCTTGATGTACTCAAGTACCCCCTCAACCACTGCTCGCTGAGGCTGAGGTGCAAGCTCCCAGAAGCACTTCATGGGAAGTCCAAACCTCGCACCTTTCAGCGCCTCTTTGTGAGCCAGGTGCTCGAAATAGCTACGCGGCTGGTACCTGTTAGGCTGCTTGGTATGCTCATCCTCGTCATCAACGCCGGCGATAACGTCAAGTGCCAGCGCAGCATCAGCAACGGAACGGGCACACGGACCGACCGAGTCTTGCGTCTCGGATATCGGGATCACGCCGCCTCTTGACGTAAGGCCCACAGTAGGCTTGATGCCCACAACCCCATTGACCATAGCTGGTCCGATTATAGACGTGTCCGTCTCTGTACCGAAAGCCAGTGGCACAATATTGGCGCTCACACTCACAGCGCTACCAGACGAGCTACCCGAAGGCCCTTTGCTCAGATCAAAAGGGTTGCGGCACTGCCCACCCCGAGCTGAGAAGCCGGCCGAGTACTCACTCCCGCGCATGCCTGCCCATTCATCGAGGTTCGTTTTACCCAAGATGACTGCACCAGCTTTACGTAATAAATATACGATATGTGCATCTTTGGGTACGACACTACCGAGCAAAGCCCAGGAGCCGGCTGTGGTCTGCATGCGGTCTGCGGTAGCCATGTTCTACTCATGTAAATCTTTCAGCGCGTGCGAAAGATATGCCAAGTGGCTGCTCTTCACGTACATCTTTCACAAGCACAGGGACACCATGCAGCGGTCCTCTCACCTTCCCCTGTCTCATCTCCTCGTCCAGCTCCTGCGTGATTGCAAGGGCATCGGGGTTGGTTTCGATGACCGCTTCCAAGTACGGGTTGCTTGCTTGTATGCGGTCGAGGCAGAATTGCGTGTACTCCTTGCTCGTGAAGCTGCCTGTCGGTAAATGGTGTTGTAGCTCGCTGGCCGAGATCTCGAACATGTCGTGGCCGTTCAGTGTCTCCACATGGAACGCGTCTGGTACATCCGCCTGCTCCGCTCTTGCTGGGAGCTGTACAAGGCTGTCGTCGTCCTCCATCATCTCAGCCGTATGCGGCACCTTACACCACGTGCTGACGCTACTGACACTTCGCTTAAAGCCGCAGACGAGGAGCGGTTGTGCGATTCCCTTTGTACCGTCCGCCTCTTGCTCTGCTCCTTACCAATATACACATATATATATACATCAAGCTCTTGCTACGGTGAGTGCGACCCAGTGCCTGCCGATAAAGAGGCACGACCGCCCCAAATGATGCGATCATCAATGTGAGCAATGATCAGATATGCAGTAGATGAGATGAGAGAAGTCTGCCTGGCTTCTGCCGTCAGGCCACAATCTCCGGCCTTAGAAACTCGAAGTCCTTCCCAACGAGAGGAACAAGCACTCCGCCACCTCGTGTGGTCCCATAACCAGCATAGCCGCCATCGCCGGTCTGTCGAGATGACCAAACTGAAAAGCACGACAGCACGGGACGTCTGTGAAGGAAGATAGCAAGAACCTTTCCGGTCTTCGATTGCCCTACCCTCGAAATGTCTTGGGGCAGTCCTTTTCGACAGTCCTTTTTGGCCCGAGCGCTCAGCGTTACTTTGAGACTGTAGGCGTAGTTGCAGCCCCGTAGGGACCCTAACACTCTAAAGTGTCGGCTTGAAGCTCTCTAAACTGCGTATGCCCGCCCGGCGAGGGCTAGAGGCTAAAAACATTTCTAAAACCGCAGCAAACTTAGGAGGGGCCCGCAGTAGGAGGGGCCCCCCCGAAGGAGGAACGACGTAGGGAGGGAGAGCCTTACGGGAGGACCTAAGTGCGCGAGGAGCACCGCTCTTAGGGATACCAACTACGCGTAGATTTTGGCGGAGAAGTCTCAAAACTACGCTAGAAAGCTCGGGCCAAAAAGGACTGTCGAAAAGGACTGCCCCAAGGCCCCAAGACATTTCGCCCTACCCTTTGCGAATTTGTCAGACCGCCCGGGAATTCTCCAGGCTTTTGAGCACAAGCCGTCACAGAACCTTCACGGCTATGTCCTCAGCACCGAGAGGAAGGACCTCCAGCTATGGAAGAGAAGACTCGTGCTTGTCGTCCACATATCCAACACAAGCTCTGAGTCCCGCAATCAGCACTTTGGGCATGTCCGTCCGGCCGGTGAACGACCGGTGAGCTGAACGTTTCGAAGGATTGGACGCACAGACCATCCAAAGTGATCAACTCCAAATCATCAGAATGGTCCCCGTTCCGTTCTCTCTTCTGCACTCAACTGCAGACGTATACTGATACGATAGCGTCTCACATCATTGACTACACACGAGATCTGGACCACTAGTACTGCACGGTAGCCGCCGCAATGGGTGTCCTGGGGTTGCCGGAAGAGATGGTCGAGCTCTGCTTGGCGCACGCGGATACTGCTACCCTGAAGAGCTTACGGCTGAGTGCTAAGCATCTTCTTCCCTCTGCTACGAAGCAACTGTTCAGGCATCTATACATCCTGCGTGTATTCGGCGGAGAGGACGGCGCAGACGCTCCGCCGCGCGTGCGTCAGCGCATTACCGGGCCCAGTGCTGGAAGGGTGCAAAACATTCTCCAGGACCCAGGCTTGAACCGTCTAGTTAACACCGTAACACTCGATCTCTCTGGCATCTCCTTCATGTACTTCAACATGGCCGACTTTTCCAGGCCTGACACGTCTGAGACAGGTAGCATTTGGAGCGAAAGCGATGAATACCCATTCGACGAAGACACCGACGCCATCTTGCAAGATGTCAGCCGTTTTACCAATCTCCAGAGTGTAAGACTCAAATTCGACGATGAAGTAGCTGGGGAGTGGCCTGACTATCCTGGTTCGGTTATGGAACCTATGCTAGTATCTCAGCGGACCGAGTGGCGAGAGATGATCCTGCGGAGCTTAATCACATCGCTCAAGCACACCGCGGTCAGTAGCTTGACGATCATCAATTTACAGGATGTGTGTTACCAGAAGATTGTAGAGTCTGAAGACTTCAAGGCCACAATGTCAAGATTGGATACGCTGGAGCTGCAGATCGCCACCGAAATCGACGACCATGGGGGCGACCAAGGGACCCTCACAGACCCATGGACCTTCTTTGGCAATCATCTGAAGCAGTACTGGTTGAGACCTGTAACAGGCTGTCTTACGAATCTCAAATTATATGGCAACCAGGATTATTGGGGTTATATACCCTTCTGCGATCTCCGCGACGTCCACTTCCCGAGACTACAGAAACTTGCGCTAGGCAAGTACACCTTCACACACGACTGGCAGCTCGAATGGATACTCTCTCATGGCACGCTTCAAAGTCTCATCTTAGACAACTGCCCGATCACATACACTTGCAACATGTGGGATGAGTATCGCGCGGACCGCATGCCACCTACATACGAAGAGTTTCACCAGGCAGACCGCTTTGGTAGCAGCGAAGAACCAACCAGTACTAGTGCATGGCAATACGCAGCCCGTTGGTCTGACTATTTCCGCCATATCAAGCAAGGCCTTCCGAACCTCCGGCACTTCGCTTGCGGATACGGGGCTTGGGACCGCCATCTCCGTGGCACTGCGTTCGAAGACGCAGACTCGCTAGTAGCTCACTTGGCTCTCCAGAGATACATGCATTGTGACGGCGGACATGTTGCTTGGCTAGAGCCGGAGCGGAGATATCAGTATGATGAACATGGAAACATCATCGGAAGTAAAGGGCTTTTTCAAACCAACCAGTGCGAGGAGTATCCAGCGTATCCCGATTGTGATAAGGAAGACCAAGAAGCCCTGCACGAGCTGTTGCAAACTATTGCTAAGCGAGGATGAAGGACATATTAAGTCTGGAGTGAGATTTGTGGGAGGACTTCATCATATTACACCCACCAGCGCAGCCTTCCCGCGATTGCTACCACCGCAGTCTCTGTTTCGGATCGGGCATTGGCGACGCGGTTGATGCTGAGACAGTGTCCAGGACCATTAATAACGCTTGCAACGGAGAAGGTTATTGGGTCTCACAATTCGGACCGTTGCGTAGAGTCGCGATAGGCGTCCTCGCTCGACGTCGCCGCTGTATAGCGAGCTCTCTGGAGGTGGGAAACCGAAAAGGTTTATTGATAACCATAGTGGTCATGGCCTTCCTGACATATCACACTGTACTGCTGTAAGCTACTCGTCACCACCTACTGCCATTTCCGTCACCACCATCGTATGGTTCTCGTCACACCAAGGATTTTGCTTGACCTTTTACAACCAACACGGCGAGGGGCCCTCTGCACCTGAACTGCGAGCAGGAGGCACAACGCGCGCTGAACAAGTCTCCAGCCACCTCTGAAGGCCGAAAGCTCTGCGAAGCCTCTAGCATGCCTGGATACGTCAAGAAAGCCGCAACACCATGGCATGACATCCGTGATCTTATTACCACGATGGACATGAACAGCGGAATGTCTGACCTAAAACGATAATCTACCTGGCTCGAGCACCTCGTAGCTGTGTAGACCGCTCCCCTACGTGTTAAAGGCTGCAGGGCTGGACCATGACGGCCTGGACTCCACGCCTGTTGTAGGAGCACTAGCCAGCCCACATCCGAGCCCGTCCGCCTCAGAACCTCATCCACCTCAGAATCCCGTCCACCTCAAGACCTCGGTAGCCTCATACTTCGGCTCGGCGCCCTACTCATCATGCTCAATCTCGAAGTCCTTGTCCTTGACACCCGGCGGCGGCATCGCATTAGCACGCAGCAAAGGCTTCTTGCAATGCTTCTGCAGCGCGTTGCCCTACATAATCAGTTAGCTGAACCCAACATTCCTCAACAAGCGGCTCGACAACTACTCGGATAAATGTCACCACCACGATTCACAACCTGCAAGCGAAATCGTCAGCTCCAGCTCAAGCCAACAACAAGGAAGGAAGGCAACACACCGACTGCGCAATCAAAACCCACTTCTCCTTCTCAAGAGCAAACTTAACCTCATTCTTCGCCTCCAACAGTTCCGCATTATCCTCCTCCGTGATCACACAAGGGCTGGCTTTCAGCCTCGCATAGCGGTTCGGCAAGGTAGAAGAACCTGTCTTATCGCCGTTTTCTTCCTCCCAGGCCGTGCGGATCTCGGTCCAGGGTTTTCCGGCGTCGCGGTAGTCCACGAGGATGCGGTCGGCGGAGCTGCATTCGGCATAGGAGCGGGGGATTGCGGTGGCTTTTGCTGTTTTGGCCGCGGGGGTCTGGGGAGGTTAATGAGATGACGGGGTGATAGGAGGGAGGAATGGGGAGGGCGGATGAGGGATGGGAACGGGAAAGAGAGGGCTTGCCTGACGTCCCTAGCGGTGGGTGCTTTGTTACAATGCTACGGACTCTCGATCGGAATGCATCTGTGGCGGGGGATCTATCACCCGGAGACGCTACCCCCAGCTTACTTTCCACTGGGAAGGTTTGGCGTTCCTCTGATTGTCTCGGCCATCGTATACAGCGTTTTTGGCTTCTTTTGGAGCTTCTGACCACGAAAGGTACTGTTCACTGCAGCGAGCTTCAATTGGTACGCATCGAGACGAGGTTGGCCGGTTAGATCGTTGCAATGAGCTGACTTGGGCATCATGACAGGGCTTCAGTCATTTCTGTGGCTGTCATCCTGATCGCCTTGGTGTATTTTATCTTCTCAGCTAAGCATACGTATGTCGGGCCCGTGACAGACGTGGAAGGGAGAGGCCATAGAAATGTCCATTGCAATGCTCAGAAGGAGCTCAAGCACTTCGTCTGAAGTACGTGAGGGACAAGGGTCCCTAGACAGGGCTGGAATCCGTAACGAAGTCCGATAATTGGAGCTTCTCGCCAGGATTACACATGACACTTACCGAAGTTGAAACGGATGCTCGGTGAGTTTTGGTGTGCGACCTGAGGAATTAATCTCTCTGTAAAGACTGACTAGTCGCTTTGACAAAGAGGACAAAATTCAGCATTACAACATCATTGCCCAGCATTTTGCAAACTCCCTCAACATACTTCTCCATCTCCCTCAACAGGCTCGTGCACACGCCCCACAAATACCCTCCCATCCCACATCTGCACCCAGAAGGTGCTGAGTACACTTAGAGACCAAGACCGCCTACGGGCAGGATCCCAGTGACAACGGGGACGACAGCGCTGGTCACGACGCAGACCAGGCCGTCACAAGATGTTGTTGCCACCGCTGTGGCTGTGGCTGTGGGTACAATGCCCCCAAGAAGGTCGGTCGTGACGGCACCGACAATACCGCCCAAGTCCCTAGTGTTCATTGGTACGAGAATTAGCACTTGTCCCAAATGGCATTTGATGGTTTCAGACGTCAGAATACGTACGAAGTAACAGTGCTTAGAAGGCCACCAGCATCAGTCGCAACACCGGTGACGACAGCACCCAAGTCCCTGTCAGCGATAGGTTAGCTAAAGTCTTGCACAACGCACAGACTTCGGGAAGCTGGTGATGACTATCCAGTGCTCCAAGTTTTAGTATACGTACGAAGTAACAGTGCTGATCAGTCCGCCAGCATCAGTCCCGACGACGGACGCGATGGCACCCAAGTCGGAGGTGACGGTGCTCAGAAGTCCTGTTGCGTCGGTTGCAACTCCGCCGACGATGGCCGAGACATCGGAAACGACGGTACTGAGGATGGCGCCAGGAACGCTGGTCACTACCGGCACCAGAGAGCTCAGGACATTAGTGGGAACAACGGCAGTGGTCAGGGTAACCGGGACAGTGGCCGACGACACCAGAGAGCTCAAAACACTAGTGGGTAGGACGGCAGCGCTCGTGGTGCCACCGAGCAAACCACCAAGCAAGCCACCGAGCAGGTTGTTGAGTCCGAGAGCATTAAGCAGCGCGGCAAGCTGACTGGGAAGGATGCTGATGGAGGCACCGTTGAGGATAGCGATGTTCAACAACTGAGTGCAGTCCAGCACCGAAATCCCTGGAATTGGTCAGCGCGATCCATTGCGAAACAGCATCTTGATAGCCAAGTGGATATGCCCCTGTTGGAAGGGGTGTCCAACATGCACATCTACTCTTGCGAGTCCTGAATCTTACCCGTGTTGGTGCACTGGTTCATGAACTGCTGACCATTGTTGCCAGCGGAAGAGCCGCCATTGCCAATGGCGATGTTGCCCAATTGAGAGCAGTCGCCCATGGAAACACCTGAAAGCGTCAGACGTCAATCAGCACGTGCTTGGAAAGCGTCCAAGTCGTCTACCCGACGTTCACTGACCTGTATTCACGCATGAATTGACAAAAGCTTGTCCGTTGTTGGTAGCAGCGGTTGTGGTAGCAGCGGCAGTGGTGGTGCTCGTGTGCGTCGACGTGGACGTGGACGCCTGTTGAGCCTTCGCCTTGGCCTTGGTATGATGTGGTACAGCGGAGGCAGCTGCGAACAAGGCGGCGAAGCCGAACAAGGTCTGAGGACGCATGTTGAGGAATTCGGTCGATGAGTGTGCGAGCGTAAGGGCGTGTTGGAAAAGCTGGGTTGGTCAGGAACGATTGACTATGTGGTAGAGAGAAACGAGAAGGGATGGGGAGTGGCGGCCTGCTTGATATACACAATGCTGACACTGGGCAAGTCGCCATCGAACCAATGACATGAACATTGATCAGCCAGAACGGCGTAGTTCGCCAATACTGCTATACGGCATCGCCGAAACAATGCAAGGGTGGGGGTCTGGGGCTTGTTGCACCAGTGGCTCGAGATCCGCAGACATGGAGGCCGTTCTTCATTCAGACAACAGGGCACACAGTGCTGCGTATCTCCGCTGGAAATAACATCAAGCTGTATTGGTTCCCATCCAGCTCACGTCCAGCAATTGGTCTCCAAACAACTTACACCTGAACGATGTTCGGCAACAACGACCGTCGCCGCCGCCGTCTCACAATTCCTGCGGCTATACCGTCTACCAGACCGTTGAGACAGAACGATGTCTTCGTGATAGCACATCACCATTCCAAGATTCGCTAGATGAATGAACGCCAGCGTATAGCTCTCCGACATCATCACGTTAGATCATTTAGTCAAGTGCCAGTGTAGCAGACGGACATGCCACCAAGCTTCGGAAGCACTCTCCCCAGCAGACAACGAAGGTAGAAAGGGCTCGAGACTGAGTTTCGACTCAATCTGGGAGAATCAATGAACCAGATTAGCCAGGTCGGCGTGATCTCATCTGGCAAGGCGAGCTGTCAAGTGACAGCCCCACTCTGACATTTCTAGGGCTTCCATGCGATGTGGCATATTATGTGAGATCCAGAGTCGGCGTGACTCCACATTGACATGAGATCGCCATGGTACCAGAGGTGGTGTAAGATCGAGCCCCGGAGCGCTGTACAGCCAGGACCCTCTCTATCTCCCTAGTCTCTGTCACCGGATGGCCAACTGCATACTTCTGTGCCTACTGTGCAGTTTCGATCGGCGTACTTTCTAGGGATGGCCGGTGACAGTCGAGCTTGCCAGTCTGCTCTGGAATCCTAAGAAGCACTTGAGTTCCAGTATTGCTTTTCATATGGCTTACGGGGACGAAGGATCTTCGGAACGCTGTAGCAAGGGGCGTGGTCCCAAAGACAACTTCCTAACGGCTAAACATCTGTACAGATGGCTCGAAGATTCGGGGCATTGCAACCGCAAGATGTACAAGATCGAATCATCTTTCGTCAAGAAGCACCGCAGCCGCTATCTGGAGGCAAGGCTGGGTCCTTCGGTGTCTCCGAGTGTCGCATTCTGTATCCACTTTTGTAATGCTCGTGACCAGATGTGGCTTTTTGACAAATGCTGCTTCTGAGTTCCTTTCCCCAACTCTTGCAAAGTGCAGCTCTGTATGAGGCTCAAGCCTGCGAGAGGTGAGGTTTGAGGGCACGTTCGGAAGTGCTGCCGATGTTACTTTGCTCAACGTGGGGCCCCGCAACCCTCTCCAAGATCTATGTATCTCTCAGGTACCCTTGTAAACTCTTTCACAAGGTCTGGATTGGCAATTGCACTGAGCCACCGTCTGATCATCGTCTTCTCCACTTCATGCGCAGCCTCCACTACTGGAACAGGGACGCAGTGGGTGCGTTTCTTAGCGATCTGAACCTCAAGTTCGCTCAACGAACGTGAAGATGCTCGTCAGAAGTCGATCAAGATGGTTGAAGAGGACGCGCCATGCGGAACACACTCATCTGAAGACCCTCTGCGGAAGGCCTGGTATGCCTAACCGAAGCGACAGGCGCGAGGTCTACTAGCACCGGTCTTCGCGATCCTACTCAGCGGGTTCGATAGTGTATAACTTTCCGCCATGCAAGCGAAAGTCCGAAATGTCTCGGGGCAGTCATGCTCGACAGTCGTTTTTGCCTCGAGCTTCCCCTCCGCGCTATTTGGAACCCTGTCGCCCAGAGTTTATTGCGTACTTGTACGCTGGAGAGTAATGCTCCTCCCTGGGAAGGCAACCGCAATTTGCAGAGCATGTGTACGGAGTAAAGGTAGCGAGATCCTGGAGGGCTTGAACTACGCCTACAGCCTGGAAATCACGCAGAGCGCTGGGGCCAACGAGGACTGTCGAGACGGACTGCCCAAGACATTTCGCGATGGTCGTCCCGCTGCGTTGCTCTCAGACCACTGTGAGAACTTGAGAGACCGTCTCGGCGTCTCGACGTCTCGGCAAAGCGGCATGGCAACGAGGCCTCCCCCTTCTCTTCCTCTTTCCTCCTCACACTCACGTTCGCACTACGGGGATATCTCTGCGTCTATTACGCAGCACAGGGAAGGGAGATCGAAGATTAAATGGAGCTCTGACCTCAGTGCATTCGTACCCGTTTCATCCCTCCCAGTAAGGGCACGAGCTAGAGCAATCTGATTGGCCTCGAAGCAGGATCCAACAGCGGCTCGGAGGATTTAGGCAACAGTGGTATGGAGCGGCCACGTAGGTCATAGATTCTTTCAAGATGGACGTAGTACCTACGAACACCGCCTAGCATTTCTCATACGCATTGAAGCTTGGGCCAAATTTGGAAACGATTTATTGTTTTCCTGCACATCGACGAGGAAGCGTTGAGTAGAGAGCCATGGGCTACGGCTATAGGAACCTGCCATTGTGGAAGTACTTACTGTATCCGGAGTTCCTAGCCGTCGAATGCTTCGAAAAGTGGCCCTTGATTCGGAGATCTGCTTGGACGATGCTCGGGACGATGCTCGCTTTTGCCCTCACATCCCCGATCTGGATATACTTATTTGCTCCATCGCTGATATGGAGGGTCTGGCGAAATATTCTAGACCGGATCGAGAGCCAAAGGCGTCTCAAATACGGCGGCTTGGACATCAGCGAACGCAATACCGCTCGTAGAAGGCTGGGGCGATGGCGGCGCAGGTCGTTGCTGCCAGCGCTTTTAGTCGAGCATTCCGACGTTCAAGGCACATCGAGACTCATGCAGCTGCCCTATGAGCTTCGCGTACTCATTTGGCGAGATATCCTCGGTCCTGGGGAGATATGGATCAGGCACGACCCGAAAGAGGCCAGGATGTATGCCGCTGCAAAAAATATGGACGGCCTTATGCCGATTTCCACCGACCATCGAAACCTCGCACAACTGCTCAAGGTCAACAGACAAATGTGAGTGGCAAGTCCTTGACAGTTATTAGAGCGCCTTCTTAGCAGCATGACTGACTTGGTGTCAGCTACGCCGAAACATCTCAAGTCCTGTACCAAGCCAACACTTTCTGCTTCCAAGCGTGCAGCAAATGCGATCCGGAAGGGAGAGACTTCGACCCCGCGGCCCTTCTTATGGGCTTCTTCAACAGCATCTTGCCCGAGCGGTCGCTGTACATTCGCGACCTGTATCTGACCATCGACTTCGCGTTGTACTACGATCGCACAAAAGCCGTTTGGTGCCAGCGAGACGATGACAAGCACAAGTGGAGAGCAACATGCCAGTTGCTGAGCAGCTTGCCAAATTTGCGGACGCTAAGATTGGCAATCGACCGGTGTGACTACAAGTGGGCTTTACGTTACCTAAACCAGCGTGAGCAAGTGGAAGGCGAGGTTCTGGAGAGCGAGATACTATCTCCATTGTTCGACGTGCATGCTGAAGAGTTCGTGGTGCAGATGCTTTGGCCCCGCGAAGTGAGAGGTGATGTATGTGGTGCACCATTCACGCTCGTGTATGTCGACAAAGATGTCGTGCGCAATCCCTTTCTTCGGCAGTATATGCGCCCTGTCTAGGGGTTCCAGACGTTTCACGAGCTTAGGAAGCATGAAAGTAGAGAAGGTGTTGTCATTGCCATGAAGGCAATGGCATCGGTAGTCATTATCTAATGCAAGGTGTTAAGAGCGACGATCGTGAAGAGGAAATGATGTCGAAATGAGTGATCATGGATGGCCAGCGGTCTACGGCCTATCGATGGACGAAACCTTTCGAGCCCATCTGCTCTCGTTCATATCAACTTAATGTCTTGGACGACACCACCATCATCGGAATCGCTCTCGGGAGCCCGTTCAAACTTGCCGATCCGGCGATAAGCACTCCTGTCATCCGTTCGAGCGAGCAGTAGTCCATACACAACCAAGTCTCCCTCGTAATCATAATCATTACCCGGACAGTAGAACAGTGCCAAACAGTGTACTGGGATCGGAAGGGCGTCGACTTTCGCATCGAGCGATGCCTCCATATCCCTGGAATCTCCCTTTTCTGCACCAAAAGGCTCGTGCCAGACGACTCTTTCTTAGGACCACCCCGGCCTCCCGGAGGTATAAGGCACTTTTACGAAAAAGCCTCTGCGCAGGCAACCTGTAAGGTGCAACTTTGCTTCTTTGATTCTGCCGAACGGTAACGAAGCTTGGAGCGGGACGCAAGAAGCGGTCCTGACGTTCAGATCTTTATGCCAGCTACTGCCACTATAAAAGTTGCACGACACGTTCTTATTGCAGACGGACGCCCAGGACCAGGTCGGCGCAATGTATGTTGGGTGCGGGTCAGGCTAGCCGAGACACCACCACAGAAGATGTATTGGGGGCAGAGGTCCGTTCCAAAGACCAGCCAGATACTGGTGCTTTGTGCCCATATAATCGCGGAAGTGCTGTGCGACACCCGCCAAAGCGGTTAATTTGTCTTCCGCAAACGTCAAGTCGCGCTTGGCATATTCCAAGACAACGCGACTCCATAAGTGCATCAACAAAATAGTCTTCCTTCCGGGCTTTATGCTCGCAATGCTCGCGCTCTCCATGTAAGGTAAACGTAAGTTTTCCAGTTCCCTAGGAAGAAGCAACGAGCTTCCCCCGTTGACATACTTCCCGAAACATCGAAACTGCACAGTGTGAGCAGCGAAAACCAGTATACGAGGAGACAGAAGGTACTCCTGCAACGCCAATGCGCCAGATCTGATGGGCTGCCAGTGAGTGGATTCCCAATTTCTCTCTTCCCGCAAGAGAGTTGCAGAGCCAAGCTGTCCACTCGAAGCCGAAAAAGTGGAACTGCGAGCATTCTGCAATTAGACCAGCGTGAGCTCCCGCACCTCGGCATGATCAAACTCATTAGGCTCCGCACGAAGAAACACGCCAATGCGGCGATACGCATTCGACTCCCTGATAGATGCGAGCAATAGTCCGTCGACCCATAATACCGTCTCTGGTTCATAAACATCGTCCTTGGTGGCGCTTTCCCCGAATCTAGTGGCTTCCCATCGGGATACCGCAAGGCAGTAGACTGGTCTGTTAGGGTTCTTAGTCCATCTATCCATACGAGCGATCATTGTGCTCTGATTTTCTTCTCGCGCATCCAAGCCATCACACCAGCTGACTTGTCCGTCGCTGTCAGACGGATCCCCTTCGATCGTATAGAAACCTTTACGGACTGTGCCCTCGACAATTAAATTCGACTCCTTCACTCTTCCAAACGGCAAACAAGGGTGTTCTGGAATGCAAGTGGCAGCCTTTATCGCCAACTGATCATGCCAACGAATGGACGAGAAATTCTCACGCGGTGGCCAGAAAACCACCGGATTGCGGACTGACGCCCATGACCACGATGGCGCTGTGGAATCTAAGCAACGCTTTGCTGAGCGCATCGGGTGCCAGATGAGCGCTCGGGATAATAACTGGCCACCCCAAAGACCAGCAAGATACTCCGTACTGAGTGCGCCGTAGTCGCAAAATCTTTGCGCGACAGCTGCCATGGCGGTCAATTGATCTCCATCGTATCTCAGAGCCCGCGCCGCATACATCTCCACGATTGTGAACCAAGCATCTTGCCACTTGTGGATCTCTTCATCTGGGTCCGTATCGAGGTCCGGCTCCGTCGACATAGCACCCGAGAGACCTCTGGGCAATTTGAAACCGTCTGATAGATTGCGGTAGTGCAATGAACTCCCCAGATTGACAAAGTGTGTGTTGCAATGATACTGTAGGGTGTGAGAAGCGTATATCAGTCTTCTTGGGGAAAGGAGGTTCTCTTGCAGTGCCCATGCACGTTTGTTGAGAGGCTCTTCTCTTGCTTCATAAGGGCCATGGTCGCTAAAAGTCGCAGAGCCAAGCTGGCCATCCGCACCCCAGAAAGGGACTCTAAATACCACATCGCGGATAGGTTTACGTGGGCCAAGGAAGCCACGTGTCGAGGAGCCGGAGCTTGTCGCCATAATGGTGACTGTCGCTTGCATATATATCTGACCCATGTTGGCTAGCTCCTGGGCCAAATCGTCCTCGCAATCCTGAACAATGCATACCGCGTCAACCCAGAGGTACCTCTGATCGAGTTTCCGTGTAACTCGGATCGCGTCTTGGACAGTCTTGGATAGCTCGTTCTCGTCAATGTCATTGCAGCGCGTACGGATGTTGGCCAAAGTCGTCAGTCCGGTTTGTGCATGACCCCAGCAATAAGACAGTGCAACATACTGTCCGAGTTGATTACGGGTCGTCACTAGCCTACAGCCGATACCGTGATCCTGCGGCTTGACGTCGATGAGCCTGGAGGGTAGCATTGACTCTACTTGAGCCACGCAGAGGTTGTGAGTGCGGCATTCGTGCAGCCACCTCCGTGCCTGGCAGTACGCCGCCTCTGAGTCCACATCAGATTGGACTTGCCTTGCAGTGACGAGCGTCCCAGCAGGGTTATCATCTTCACTAGTTGCACTGAACAACATAAATAACGTGCTAGGTTCCGAGTCCCCGACGTCGTCTGCCCGAACTCTCATGCTGAACATATTGCTAGCGTGAGGAGTATACGACTTCTGGAACGCGCCTGCCATGGTTGCGTTGCTCACTAGCAACGTCTTCGGTCCATTGAAACGCGTCGATGATCGTACTTTCCGCCGCATATATCGGACGAGCAAGCACCAGGTACAGTGCAGATGCGCTGATTTCCGCGCTTGCTCCATATCAATCATGATTTGATCGTGTGGAATTCGATTTTGGCAAATACTTCGATATGCGGGTGTAGTGAATATCAGGTCCCAGCACCGTTGACAGACGAGGTTCTTGTATGTATCATACGTTGAAGCTCCCGGGTGTTCGGCCATGGTGGGCTACCAGGCTGGGGGTGGCTGCGCTGGGGTTCGCAAATTTGACTGCTTAGAACCAGGGTGTTGGCGATCAGTAGCTCGCATCCCAAGCGACTATCCGTTGCTCGCGAAAAGTAATCGTTTTCATCATGTTCATGATGCACATTGATGAACGTGAGTGAGCGAAGAAAGGAAGCACGGCCTGGAGTGAAGATTGCGGGAGCGGGAGAAGCCGGGGAGCCCGCGTAGTGTCCGCTGCATGAAAGCCTCAGGTTGGCGGTCCAGAACCCTCACTTCAGAGGTTCCCACATTCCAACTTCCATCACTCTCTGGCTCACCAAACCAACATCTTCATCTGAGTCACAAGTGACTGCCACATTACATCTTGAGCACACCTCCTGGAACACCAGTACATCCACCACCGGTGGCTAACCCTACACTTCCCTCAGCCGCCCTTTCGTTAATGGGAAATGGCAGACTCCACACCCTCCAACGTAACAGCGCCTCGCGCGATCCAAAAGCGCAAACGCGACAACACCTCACGCAATGCCTCCAACAAATCCGCCCGCACAAGCACCCCCAATGCCTACGCACGCCGCACACCACCCCGCGAACCCGCACCCCTCTCCGACCACGACGATGACGACGACGACAGACCAAAGCAACTGAAGCGACCAGGCGCCGGCGCAAGAATAGCGAAAGAAGCGCGTGAAGCCGCTGAGCGCGCACGAAAGCAGCGCGAAGAGGAAGAGCAGAAGCGAGTCATCAGTGAGAGACAGGCGCTGGGGTCAGCTGATCTAGTGGCCGAGCATTACAATGCCGTACCCGAGCGAGGGAGAGAGTGGAGGAAGACTGATTCGCAGATCAAGGGGTTGAGGAGTCTGAATAATTGGATCAAATCTACGTTGATCCAGAAGTTCTCGCGACCGGAAGTGGCACCGCAGCATGGGATTACGGTACTGGACATGGCGTGCGGGAAGGGCGGAGATTTGGGGAAATGGGAGAAAGCTCCTGTAGTGCCGGCTCTGTATGTGGGGTGCGATATAGCGGAGGTGAGTGTGGATCAAGCGAAGCAGCGGTATGCGGAGAGCCAGCGGAAGGGCGGACGTAGGAGAGGGCCAGGCATGAAGGCGCATTTCTACGTTCAAGATACATTTGGGAAGAGTCTGGGCAGCATTCAGTTGGTGAACGAGGTCGGCTTCAACCCTAACGCGGGACCAGGATCGGGCATCATACAGGGAGGCATGATGACGGGAGGGTTCGATGTGGTGAGCATGATGTTTGCTCTGCATTACTCTTTCGAGAACGAGAACTTGGCGAGAGGCATGCTGAAGAATGTTTCCGGTGCGTTGAAGAAGGGAGGGAGGTTCATTGGTGTGATGCCGAACTCGGATGTCATATCAGCGACGGTGAAGAAGTTGCTACTGGGTGAAGCGCCTGGTCAAACGCCTGCGGGAGCAGCAGCATCAGCAACGCCAAAGGCAAATGAAGACGAGGATGACTGGGACCCAGAGAAGCCAGCAGACGCAAACGGCCATGCCGCAGCAGACGACGACTGGGACCCAGAGAGACCAAGCGAGCCTCAACCCTCTGCCACCACAAACGACAACCCATCACAAACAGATGGAGACAACGACGAAGACGACTGGGACCCTGAGCGACCCGCCGAACCCACCCCTGCCACATCCACCACTGCACCAACCACCAACGGCACGCCCGCCCAATCCACCCAGCCAACCGCCGACCCAGACGCTCCTCCACTCCAATGGGGCAACGACCTCTACACCATCCGTTTCCCCCGCCACCAACCCCTCACCCAGCGCCCTCTCCCCCGTGACGGCATCTTCAGACCGCCGTATGGATGGAAATACCACTACGCCCTCGAAGAAGCCGTTAACGCTCCCGAATTCGTGGTACCCTGGGAGGGGTTCCGAGCACTTGCGGAAGACTATGGGTTGGAGTTGTTGTATCGGAAGAGTTTTGGGGAGGTTCTGAAGGAGGAGTTGTTGGATGAGGTTAAGCGGGGGTCGGAGGGAGAGAGAAGGGAGCTTGTGATGCTTGCGGAGAGGATGGGTGTGATGTCCCGGGACCGGACGGAAGGGAAGGGCGGGTTGTTGGTGAAGGAGGAGGAGATGGAGGCGGCGAATTTCTATCATGCTTTTGTTTTTTACCGAACCTGAGCTTGGCCCAGCGAATCGGACTCGAGCCATCGAGACGTCGGAGAGGTGCGCCGTATCTGCTCTCTTTGGGTTGCTATCTTGGAAGCTATATACTGGCCGTCGATACTAGTACGTATTCTACACCAAACAAAAGGCACGACTCCTCTCGCAACTTCCAACCCACTCCCACGCCCGCGCCCACGAATCGAGTTCTTCTTCGCACCCTTTCTTCGATGCGCCTCGTCTCCATCTACCGCCGTCAAACTCCATCCCCTCGTAGCCGGTCCCTAGCCGAGTAGGCAGAATGGCAGATGTATCCGCCGCCCCCGAGCCCGAGTTCAGTGTAGAAGCACTTCCCCTCTTTGTCCTGCCCTTCGTTTAGTGCTCCTATCTCTGCTCGATGGGAAGAAGCTGGTACCTACTTTGGTATAAAATAGCTCGCTTTCGGCCGTGCAATTGTGGGTAGTGAGGGGCTCGCACACGCCGTTCTGGCAGGTGCCGTAGAAGTTGCCGAACTGGGTATTGTGAGCCTTAGCATTTGCAAGCGCTCGGTGGCCTCAACCTAGTGGTAATGGAAGAAGGAAGGGGAAGGGGATGCTCACAGCAGTGCAGGGCCCGCCCTGGCTGGAGCAATCACTTGGTCTTGCGCGTTCCTCGAGGCCGGCGTCGTCGACGGCCGATTCGATGGCAGTACTAGCGAGCTTGCCAGAGCCGGAGATGAGCTTGTCGAAATCTAGTATTACTCCGGGGAGGTCGACAATAGGCCGGTCGCGCTGGCGGGTGGTCCTAGGTGGCTGCGCAGATGCAATGGCCACTGTCATGGCGACGACGATGAGAAATGAAAGGTACACGATGGCTCTCTATTGGTCATATTGCACTCTGCACTACGAATCCCTTGTTCTCACTCAGACGCTGCGACGCCGTCCTTGCAGCCGCCGCTCGAATCAAGTCTTTCGCAAGCTTTCACAGGTGCAATGGCCGCAACAGTCAACCATGGTTGATCATGATTAACTGACTAATGCCTCAATTTGATCAACCAAACTGTCAAACATAGCCTCTAGCTACCGGCAACCAAGCACAGAAATTATTAACCATTAGTTGGTTAACAGCAGTTGTGAGTGAGTACTTGTTTCCTATGTTTCCTTACCCAAACCCTATCCCTATGTGCCTAATTTGTAGATTTTGGCCTGCCTCGGTTCCCGGACCGGTCCGTTCCGAGCTCGGATCACTCCGGCTCCGGCTCCTCCGACGAGACGGAAGGCCTCCTTCTCGAAGACAATGACCTCCTACGCGACGGTGAGGGCGGTATACGCGAGCACAAGACTGTTAACGTGCCCGGGGATGCTTATTATCCTTACTAGATACGTCGAACATGTCTATCGCCGCCGCCATCGCCGCCGACGCCGTTTTGGGGGCCAAAGTAGTTAATCAACTAACCAAACTGATAAAATTCAGGCTCCTTATCAACCAACCTGTCAACCCTCGCCTTAGTTGACCGGCAACCAACCACCAAAACCATCAAACATTGGGTTGGTTGACTGTTGCGGCCATTGCACAGGTGTGCCGCCACATACTACGGACCGAGGGTGGTACTTTCCACAAAGCTTCCGTTGGACTTGGGTGAGGGTCGTTCACGACGAGCATGGGAAGCGCATGATTCTCACACTGTTACTGTTGGCCGAAAGTTCCGCTGACACTTTACACAAAGGGCGACTTTGCAAAGTGGTCACTGGCCCTCACTTAGCGTTCAGACAAAGCCGTCGTATTGGGCTTGTGTCTTTAGCGGCGCCCCAACCGCATTGGAATCCCTCGTTGCTGTATGCTGGCGCATTACTAGTACGTCTCAATCCCGCCGAGTCGTTCTACATTAGAACCCGTGAAACTTGGAGGAATGGTGCGGCTGGACAAGGCTTCCGACGTTTTGCGCAAAAGGTCGAGGCGGGCAGCTCACCTGGAGGCTGAAGGCGTGCAACAGCCGAAGTCACAAGCCCAGAGAGCTCCCGAGTTTGCAAAGCCGAAGCACAGCAACTTGTACGACGTACCCAGTGGTTGCTGAACACTGACGAGCGCCGTGAGGCTTGGAGTTCGAACAAAGAAATGAATGGTCGCTGCATGCTATTGCTGGCGGAGGCGAGAGCTGTCGTCAACCCGATGACGATGAAAGAGTGAAGATGCATGGCTTGTGCTTGGCTGCTAGAGACCAAAATTGCTTAAATAGGTTGGTTGCGGCGCAGGACAAGATAGAGCTGAGGAAGCGGAAGCAGTGGAAGAGCGCAAGAGCGGATGGAGGAGAAGAGCGATATTAGAGCGGTCATGAAGTCTTTATGTCCCGGAGTGTCTTGTTGTCACATCCTACGTATGAAGGGACTTGGAAAGCTGTGACTTGTGGAAGTGATCTGGCACCGGACCAGAAAGCACGTTATCACAAGATTGCAAGCCGGTAACGTGTCGCCTTTTGCGGCGGCCTCAAGGGCGTCGATTCTTGAGGCGAGAACAGATACAACGAGTAAATCTGGAGACAAGCCCTTCATTCTAACGCCCAGTCATCCTGCCAGCAGTACTCGCTCAAGGTGTTATCCGTTAGTCAAGAAGGTCGCAGTAGAACTGTCCCTCAATGGGTTTTTGCGTGATAAGATCTTTATCTTGATCGCACTTCCCCTTCCTAATCTATCGGAAGTCAGCCCCTATTCACCACCCGCTGTATCAGTCCACCCACTTACCAGCGCACCCTCTAAGACAGAGCAGGCATCTCCAGCCGTGTTGCACGTCGTGGCGTCCACACAAAGACCGAGAAAGCAGGTGCCTTCTGTCTCGGTGCCCGGCTAAGGGATGTCAGATACGGAACAAGAACTTGGAAGATGACCGGGTGACTTACGACTGTGCATGGGTCGCGGCAGGACACCACACGCTTTTCGAATTCGCTGCTACTGGCTGGCTGCGCCGATGCGAGGACTGTCGTCAGAGCGAAAGTGACAAGAGATTGGAGATGCATTGCTAATGCTTGGTGCACACTTTCGTTTGTTCGGGTCGTTAGGACTGATGGTGATATTCGATTGTCGGGGAATTTGGAAGGTTGGTGCTGTGGAGGAAATAGGAGCCCTCATTTTAAGCTGGGGCCTGAGATCTCTTATTTGTTTGCGCATGGCGTGCAGCGTCCAGATACAGTGCGCGCACGAGGAGCTCTTCGTGGCGGCAGCACACGGAGTCCGGTGCTTGGTCAAGAGGAGCATATGCACAAAGCCTTGTGCCGGGCCTCGCCTGACACCATTTGTGTAGCACCAAGAGCAACATCCACTACGGCTGGACGCCAACGTATTGATCCAGAGGTAGCCGGACATCAATGAGCGGCGGGAGGCTTGGAATCGGACAAAGAAGCTTATGATCCCTGCGTACTAGCAAAAGCTATCAAGTGAAGGTGTAGGTAGCAGATCATCCAGCTGCAGGTCGCTGGCTGGAGGCGATGCAGTCGAATGCGCATTCCGGAAGAGTAGCGCTCAGTAGACTATGGCGTGCACGGCAGAAGCGAGTGGCGTCGCCCTATGGCTTGGAGCTTCCACCTGAGGACAAAGACGGGTGGAAGTGTGGCTTTTGCGGTGTAGACGAGCCGCGGCCATTGAGCTACAATGCTGAAGGTGCCAAGGCTGCGTTGTCCTGTTCGGGCAGCAAATATGTGACATGGGATCACTCATGGAGTCGTTTCCTGCTACGGCGACACAGACATCATCGTGGTGATCACCCGGCCCTGGCAAGCACAACGAAGTGGGGATGGAGGTGGGAAAGAATGATTCGTGCGAACGATATGTAGGCTGTCTGTGGTAGATGCCCTGGTAAGACACCACAGCAAAGTCGTGGAGTGCTTTGCCATTACTCTCGTGTCGGTTTTTCGAGACTATCACAGCTCTCGAACGCATCTTGCACCAGTGCGTTCCACGCTGAAAGCGCTAACTAACTCGACTGCAGTGTTTGGCAGGGCAAGTGTTGAGTCACCATCCGTTGTCTAGCTCGAGGTCGCAGTGAGCAAGCCAAGCTTCCACGGCAAGCTGTTGTAGTCCGCACTCGAGCTCGGGTCTACGCCTTGGTAAAGGTAACGCAGGTTGGAAGTATCGATCGTCATCGTCTGGTCGGTCATCGTCCGTATCATTTCCCCATGGCTGATACTGTCCGTCCAAGCCGTGCCGCTGAAGTCGACGTTGTAATGGCTGGCGAACGGGTTCTCTTCCGTGTCCGCAAGAGCCGTCCATGTCCCAGTCAAGCTGGAAGAGGTCCAGCACCGGAAGTAGCGGTACCCATCACCGCCGATAGCTTCGACAATGAGGAGATAGGTGCCGTCACCGACGTTGTACACATTCGAGGCTTCGAAGAGGGCGTAGATGTTGCTGGTATCTTCCAAAGCGACAGTGACATCGCTCATGCCGTCTGGAAAGCTGGCGAGTGTAGTCTGAGCACGGTAGAGGTGCCCGTTATCATCGGAAGAGAAGAGGTAGCAGTTGTCGTCGTCGCAGATGACCCACATGTCTACCCAACTGCCACTGCCAATGTTGTCCGCGATAGTGCTCGGTTCGCTGCTGAAGAAGTTCGCTGGCTCGCTCCATCCTGACGGATCGCTGATGTCGGCGTTGGTCGAGTAGGCGGCATTACCGTTCTGGAATACGAGATACCAGACATTCTGCGGCTCGAAGAAGAAGACCTGCGGAGCTGCACGGTAGCCGGAGCCTATCGGTGTAGTGTCGAGATAGGTGAATGTCGCAGACTCGGCATCATCGAAGTCGGTGAAGCTGAGGTAGACGAGGTTGTAGCCAGACTCTTGTGCAGTGCTGGCGAAGACGTGGTAGGTGCCGTTCACCTCGACGATGGAAGGGTCTTTGATGCCATCGATGCCTTTGCCGTCGTCTTTCGGGTAGATGAGCGCATCAGTAGAGGTCCATGAGAAGCTGGAAGGCAATGCTGCGAGGGCAGCGCTGGCGCACAACGCCGTGGTAAGGAGTGTAGAAGATAACATAGCTCAAAGGCTGTGAGGATATGGAGACCAGCTCCAGTCGCGAATTTCAATGAGACCCAGTGAGTGCCGGAACACTGTGAGGGCATCCCGTCAGCTTATAACATTGTGTTCAGTGTCGAACTTATTCGGCTCCAAGCGGAGTCGCCGTGGTGAAGCCGCGATGTTGCTTGGCACGTTTGAGAAGGCCTCGCTACCCGTCTTCAGTCCATTCCGCCGGTCTGAAGTAAAGTTGTGTTTGTGTTACCCATGCTTGGTGAGGGCATTATGTAATCGAAGCGGTCGCTTACTCCGCGTGTGTCGACCGACAACGTTCTCCGCTGTTATATCTGAAACGAAGCGGGTATGGCAATGTTTCAGCGCTGGATGCGAAATACGGACCTCCGAACTTCACACAGTTGCTCCAGAATGAGATCGGGGTCATGGCCATATCAGCGCGCTCAATGTGGTATCGTCAATCGACCGGGGCGACGAAGCAAGAACTCGTAGCTAGACTTTTTAACCAGCATCCTACAGTATGTACAGGGCTATGCTCATCCGGGTATCGCTGCCACACATGAACAGGAATGCCCAGTCTAGCACCCAAAACACTGCGGTAGTGTAGGCAGATTGCGCTCAAGATACCCTTGCCACTTTGGCGGCGTGTTCTTCCTCTGCCACTTCGCGTTCTTCACAGCCATCAAGTCCTCCGTCGCACTCGCATACTTGATCAGTGTAGCCTC
>JAKLLW010000695.1:0-26035 GCA_022814695.1 Neocatenulostroma microsporum | reverse complement strand
ACAAAAGAACAGTGGACTTTCGGAACTGGAATCGATGTGTTCTCCGCAATGAACTTCATAGTTGCTGCCTCCATCAAATGGACTCGCCGCCCTGTCTTGACGATCCTATGCTTTGAAATGGGGTGGCAAAGTCCATCCCGTTTGTGAATCCGTCCTAAAGTTTTGAGTGCCAATCTCGAATAGAGCCGATGAAGCAAGTTGTTGTTGATAGCCAGAGTCTCGGCGCCTTCACATGATGATGCCGTCCTGCTAGTAGAGAGTGTCTCGTCTGCGGTGTTGCTACAGACTGCTTGCCAGCAGGCCATTAGCGAGTGTGCTCCGACGCCAAGTCTCTGGCTTCGAATGTTAGGGCCAGATGTTGTTAGGAGGTAATAAGAGAAAGGGAGGCGTGAAGGCTCGCGCAGGTCGGAGTCGGCAAGCTTCGTCTTAGCGCTAGCCTCCTCTGGTATGTTTACGTAAACATGGCAGGGCGGCAGAAGCAAGGCTGACATTGCGACTTTCTCCAAAACATGAAGTCGACATGTAGGAACAGCTGTCGTATTGTCATATGGGTCAGTCATTTGGGAAAGGCAAGCACGGCGGGCTTCCAAGGCTCGTTCTCGTTGGGGCCGAGAGGAACAAGAGTTGCAAAACGATAATGAGAACAATCTTTAATCTTTCGTCCGCCCTTTTCCACCCCTAGGAGGTAGCACCGACACCCATTAATCCACCACCTCCTAGACCAGGGTGTATGCAACAAATCCAAAGAGCAAAGCAAAGAGCAAAACGTACAGCAGCGGGTATTCCCACGTGGTCACCCACCGTAGTACTAGTCCACCGGTTTGCAGCTTATGTATGGCAGAGGCAGGGCGGAGTGCCGAAGGGCAGCGGAGCGGAACTTAACTCGCCAAACGCGGGGTAGCGCGAGAGGGTAAGGGGTGCTTTTTGGGTGCTATTTGGGCTAATCCAAATAGAACATCGTGAAGTTGAGGATGCCCAGTTTTCTGCGACCTATGGCCGTACGTGAGGATAGTACATACAATTTGAATTTATATATCTAGGCCCCGAGCACTCCCCTGCAACACCATGGTCGTCAAATCCATCATCACACTCGTTACATATACAATATACGCTGCCCAAAGGGCTGGTGGATGCTCTTACTCTCCCCTGGCCACATTGACCGGGCTGGGCTCCGATATGAACGGCCTCTTCCCTTCTCGGACTTTCCCTTATGATGATGCAAACACCTCAATTCTCCAGGCCTCGAAACTTCACAGCTATCACGACGCATTTGCGGATGCCTCGGATGATGGCCAAAGTATTGAAAAGGTCAAGGCGACGTCAGCGATTATGTAGGTGCTTACTGTGAGGTCCAATATGCCTTCACTATATCACTTTCTACCGTTACTCTTCCCGGTTGGAGTTGTATCACCTTCCACACAGCTGTACAAACTCTCGCCTCCACAGCATTGCAGGCTGGGCGGACGTAGCTGTCTAGTAGCTCTAAATGCCGGCAGACGACGATCTTGCAGTACCATACGACATCATAGATGATCGACTCGGCGACGATGAGGACACAGAGCAACACAAAGTCCACCGTGGACAGAAGCTACGGTTGCGATCTATCAGACATTACAGGCACGCTTCTGGCAAATGGGGAGGCGCTTTGGAGGGCTTCAGCCCCCTTTGGGTAGGTCAAAGACACTTGGGGCTGGAGCTCGCGTCGATAGCTGACCGTATCTCAGTTCGCCATATCCATCTCTTCCGGAGGTCTTGGTCTGATACTGAACGGACCATTCCCTTACCGTGGCCGGTGGGAGGTGACACTTGCTACCATCCTGTATGTGGTCGATCTGGTTACATTCCTGGTTTTCGGGGCCATCATGCTACTACGATGGGCTTGGTACCCACGAGTCGCACTTCGACGAGCCCTCAGCAATCCGGACGAGCTTGGAGCGTACGCCATCCCACCAATTGCTCTCATGACCATCGCTGCTCTTACAGCATCTCAAGTCAGCGAAGGTAGCTGGGGTGGCCACAGCTTCACGATCGTTGCTTATGTCCTGTGGTGGATCGGACTCACTTGGACGTTCGCAACAGCTATCGTGGTCCTTACAACACTCATCTACACTGGGCAGCAGGTCGACAGGGCAATGACACCTGTCCTATTCATGGCTCCGGTGGGACTTGCGACTGCCGGAACTGAGGCTGGGTTCATGACCATATACAGCTGCTGCATGTCCTCAAGGATGGCCGTTCCGCAACTCATAGTCGGCTACTTCGCTGTTGGTGTGGCGTTTTTCATGGCTATTCTGCTTTACACGGTCTATTTGCACAGACTGCTGGCTTCTGGATGGACTGTGGCAGCTAAACGTCCAGGCCTTTTCATATTGGTATGTGCGGACATTTCTTCCTATCTCAGACTTTCCACTAATATGATAATACGCTAGATCGGCCCGTGTGGGCAGTTATCGACAGCATTTCAGCTACTGGGGCAGTCGGCAGCTGAGTACATGCGCTTCGCACAGTATAAACCGAGCTCAGTGAATCCTCCGGACGTGGGTACCTTTTGGCGGCAAGAAACTGCACAAGGCATAGACGGCTCCGGCATCCTACTTGGATTGTTGCTCCTCGGTTTCGACTACCTCTGGCTGTGCATTGCGGTCATTGGCGTTATGGACGCTGTGATTAAGAGACAGGTCACTTACTCTCTCACTTGGTGGAGCATGGTATTCCCAACAGTGACCCTCACCACCGCTTGGCTGGAGCTCTCTTTCTCGATGGACTCGCCAGCCTTTAGGGCCCTGACCTCCGCTCTGACGGTCTTCATAGTGATTGTGTACTTCGGGAACTTAGGATTCACTCTGCGGGGCATCATCAACGGATCGCTTGTATTCGGGCAGACGCAAGTGGAGATTGAGGACGGGATGACAAAGAAAGCGCAGGATGGCCTAGATGGCGTGCGCAAAGGAGAGGCTTAGGGCGGCGTCTACAGTAAGCAGACGGAAGCTGTGGTCCAGAGCTGGACGTTTCCCGAAGCCAATCTGCAGTCCCATTCTTCCGAACATTTACTCGCAGGCGTAAGCAATCGGCTTCGAGAAGGTGGCATATTTATGTCAGACGCTCCACGAGCTTACTTGCCAAAAGGCCAGCATTCTCCGCTATTGGTGAGATGCGCTGCGCCACTGACTGGCCGCGGATGGTTCTAGTATCTGTGATCCGTCCGAGTTCTCCTAATCCAGCTTAGTGACAGACTTGCGATCGAGCGAGCAAAGCAGCCTTCATACGACAACAACTGTCCTGGTCCACATCGCCAGTCCCTGGCCTCTTTGATCTGAGAAATCCATCTACTCGTTGTCGATCAATCTGATCCGGCCATCACTTCTTCCCGGTGCCGCCGCGTCTTGGCCCGGATTAGCTCGCTCATAGTCAAGAATCTTCAGGAACTTATACAGCCCCGCTGCCAGCACCGCACCAGCAGCTGGACCAGCCCAGTAGATCCAATGTTCGTCGTCAAACTTCCCGAGCACGATCGCAGGGCCAAAGGAGCGTGCGGGGTTCAGACTACCGCCCGTGAACCTGACTCCAGTCAGTTCTGCGATCAGCAGGCTCAAGCCGATGCCTATGGGCGCCATAAACGTTGCGGCATGCTTCTCGCCTGCAAGCATTGTAATGGTCATGACTAGTTGCGAGGTGAGGAACATTTCGATCAGAAAGCCTTGCCAAACGCTTGTTCCTGCTCCAGAGAGGTCGTGACAGCCAGCTTTCCAGGGAAGATTGCGAACACGACCGCGGAGGCTGCGATCCCCCCGAGCACTTGGGAGAGGGCGATGAGGATGCTACGCACGAGAGGGACACCGCCGGCGAGCCACATGCCAAGAGTAACCTGCGCAGATCTGATCAGCATCCACCTGCTTGCATCTTCGTTGCAGGTCTTACGGCAGGATTGAAGAGGCCGCCACTCACGCGGAACCATACCCAAGCATTGACGGCGAGACTGAGTCCGAACGCAAGACTGATATATGTAAGCCTCGGAAGCTCGTTGGCGTCAGTATGTCTTGCGGCAGTGTTGGCCACTTGGGTGCCAGATAGGGCGAAGAAAAGGAAAAAGAATGTGCCGATAAACTCGCCGCAGCAGGCTACGAAGTGGTTTCTGGCGGTGTCGTTGAGTCGGTCTGCGAATGGCAATCTTTGCGACGGACATTGAGACTCTTCCATATTGGAAGATTTGAAGACTGTAACTGTAGTAAGATGGGAAGGGTCGGTGCACGTCTTTGGTGTGTGTTGCAGGTCAGAAGCTGCGTATGCTCCGCTGCAGATGGCGTTAGCTATAGCTATATGGTGCATTAGCTCTCTACTCCTCCAGATAGCTTCCCGTGATCATCGGATACACCAAGGACAGCATCGCTATCGTTCATACACCATCTGCTTCGTAGGCTTGACTTTCTCCGCTGGCCAGTCTCCCCAGAAGTTCACTACCCGCCTCCTCAGATCGAAGTGGTTGTCTCCGGCTTGCACATGCCCAATGACGCCAGGACGGTCGCTCTCCACCCTTTTCGGCACCATGAGCGGCCTACCAACGAAGCCTTCGCAGGTATACAGCGCAAACCCCAATGCCTCCTTGGCGCCTGCTGGTATGCCGAGCTCGTCGAGCAAGGCGAACTTCGTCTCCGGCATGTGTTGTCTGAGGTAGTTGATGATGTTGGGGTTATAAGATCCTCCGCCGCCCATGAAGACCTCATGGAGTGGGTTTGGGGCGTAGCATTGGTAATGTTCTAACAGTGACTGTGCGGTAATTCGCGTGATTGTTGCGACGCAATCCTCAGGACTAGATCCATTGCGTCGCATTCTCTGGCAGATGTCCTCCGCTAGACTGTCGCCAAACGTCTCTCGTCCTGTTGTTTTGGGGATGTCGTGTTGGAAATAGGGGCCGGACAATACGTCGTCTATAACGCTCTGGTCGACAGTACCTTTAGCGCCCATTGCGCCGTCCCTGTCGTACTCTTGTCGGCCATCTGTGAAGTAGCGTACTGCTGCGTCGATGAACACATTGCCTGGACCTGCGAAACGATGAAACTCATAGTCAGTCGCGGTGTTCAAACAGCCACTGCATACTGAATCCGTCAGTCTACTCACCAGTATCAAAGTCATAGTGGCCTTCAACATTTCCTGCAGGACTGATAGAGAAGTTCGCAATGCCGCCGATGTTTTGCACAGCTCTGTTCTTCGTCGGGTGGTTCACAAGGAGGCTGTCTAACGCGGAAAAGATAGGGCACCCTTGACGTCCCAGAGCCATGTCGGACACACGGAAATTGCCCATAGTGGTGACGCCGGTGTTCGCAGCAATGATTGAGATCTCTGCAATGTCCATGTGCGCCCGTGATACATCGCGGCCAGGAAACAGATCAGGCAAAGGCAGATGCCAGAACGTCTGGCCTTGGCCGCCAATGAGATCAACGTCATCTTTCAAGCTGAAGCCTTCCTGTGCCGCGAACTGCTTGAGAGCATCGGCGACGAATTCTCCCAGGCGAATGTTCAGGACAGAGATTTCTTCAGGCGAAGTTTGGTTCTCTTTGATCGCTCGCATTGTCTTCTGTTTGAGCTTGGCCGGGAAGTCGATCTCGCCGTAATGTAGGAGCTTCATGTGCAAAGGGGCCCCGGGAGTGGCCTGGGTGAAGTGGACATGCACGATGTCGATGCCATCCATACTGGTGCCCTGGTTGGTACCAAGCACTTTCAATGAGAGCGGTTGCCTCTCGTCGTATGATCCCATGGTTGCGGTCTATGAACTTGGAGACGAAGATGAGAGAAGAGTGTTGGTGAGAGAGAAAGGAAGATACTTCACCGCTGGACTTCACCAAGGCGATGGACACAGTTCACCATCCGGTATGAGGTCAACTCGACGTGCAGACTCCCGTGGCTTCCTACTGCGGACTTTACGATTACAGAGTGGTGTCCGAGGAGAGAGAATGGAGGAGAGCGGAGGCGAAGCCGGGGCGCTTAAATTGTTAAATAACTCAGCAATTCAAGACACGCGACAAAGCTTGTCTACGCGTCTGAACGGCTGCTTTCTTCCTCTCACGTCCATCGTAATATCATTCCCAGATCCACGGAAAACACCCGCCGACCAGGAACAACGTCATGCCCAGAATACGGAGCTCACGATGTCTTCATACGTTATCTCCGGCCGGTTCCTCACGTCTTGGCCCAAAGATGGCCTCGAAGTCGACCAGCAGAAGACCCGGCCCAGTCTGGGACGTTGTGGTCTTCACAGTACCCTGAGTCCTTCACGAACGACTGAGAGCACTGGGCAATAAACCTATCCACCATGGCAAACTTACAGGTCACGGCATGGAAACGGATGCGAAGCAGAAGCATACTCGCTCTGTAAGTCTGCGGATCAGATACCAGCCATGCCGATTTCTTGAAGCTGACAGTATGAATATAGAATCCTCATTGCCAACGCATGCGCTGTATCGTACGAAGGCTTCGCGCAGGGTGTCATTGGCGTTGCGAACAGCTCCCCCAACTACCTCAATACTGTCGGTATCTCCATCGACAACAGCGGCAATGCGGATCGCATCGTGACTCAGGGTGGCATCACTTGCATCTATTACTTTGGAACGGTATGCGGCTGCGTGTTGGCAGGATGGCTGTCCGACAAATTCGGACGAGTTCTTGCTCTGCAGACTGGTGCTTTGTGGTGTATGCTCGGCACTGCTCTGGAGGCCTCCGCTTTCAACCAGGATTGGATCCTCTGTGCGCGAATGATTGCAGGCGTAGGAGTGGCGCACATGAACTGCGTAGCTCCGACATGGGTAGGAGAAGTCTCTGAAGCAGCCCATCGCGGGAAGTTATTCTCACTGGTCTTCTTGGCCAACTATACTGGGATTGCACTGGCATACTGGATCGGGTTCGGCTTGAGCTTCATCGACGGAGGACAGTCTCAGATCCGATGGCGACTTCCTTTTGCTATCAACGGCCTCCCTCCACTGATCCTGTTCTGCGTGTTGCCCTTTCTGCCCGAGAGCCCAAGATACCTCATGAGCGCGAACCGACCCGAGGAGTCGCTTAATGTGCTCGCACACGTAAGAGCAGAAGGGAACATCCAAGACCCGGCGGTCCGGGAAGAGTACGCCGAGATCCAAGCGAGTGTTGCGAATGTGAAGGACCATACGTCAGCTTACAGCTTCTTCGCCTTGGTTTTCGGTAGCAAGAGTGGCAGCCTGCACTTCCCGAGACGGACTCAGCTGGCTATATGGCTTCCACTCTTCACTCAAGTTGGTTCTGGCATTGCAGCGACGACGATCTACACCCCTTCTTTGATCCAAGCGGCTGGTTGGGGCGAAGAGAGAGCGCAGTGGCTATCGGCGCTCAACAACTCTGTGGGTATTCTCGGCACGATCATTGCGATGTACACAATTGATCCAGTCGGACGAAGGCTCACCCTACTTTGGGGCTCCTTAGCACAGAGCGTTACCATGTGGATCATTGGCGCAATGGCCGTGCTCACTACCGCAAGACCGGCTGACGCAAGCAAGTATGGAGCGGCGACGGTATCCTTCATCTTTGTCTTCACCCTCATTTACTCCTCCACGTTCTTGATCATTAATTTCAACTGTAAGTGCAGCTGATCGAGAAGGAGCAGAAGTATCGCTGACATACATCCAGACCCTGCAGAGATCTTCCCCACCGAAGTTCGATCACGGGGTATGGCATTCGGCATAGCAGGCTGGGCCGTTGGCTTGGGAGCGGGAACGCTTTACAACCCAGTCATGTTCAACAGCATCAACGGCTATGGCTTCTTTATCTACGCTGGCCTGAACCTGGTCTGGTTCGTGTTGATCTATCTTTTCCTACCAGAGACAAGCCGCAGAAGCCTGGAAACGATTAACATACTATTCGAGACGAGAAGCCCGCTGGTACGCAATATGGAACATCATTATGAAGCGGCCGCTGAGCCAAATGGAAGCGGAAGCAGTCAAGGCGAGGATACGAAGGACGAAGAGGCGAGGAGTGAGATGGTGGATCGGCATACGACTGCTGGCACATAAGTGTGGAAATACGCAAGAGCTTAGGGTCATAGTGGAAGACATCAGAACATGAAATGATGGCCGTCAGCGAGCCCAAGACACTATACACCTTCCACCAACAGGCGGTACTCTGCCGCAGGTTCCGGGTTATGTCCCGAAGTTGATGTTCGTGGACCGTACTGCGGCTCTGAGCCGGCGGTACTCGAGCAGAGTCTCCATACCATGGTGGTTAAAAATTGAGCACTGCATATGCAGTTGCTATAAAGGCGAATGATGATGAACTTTACAGACGTGAATTGGCTGAATGACGGAATGCAGCAGATTTGGAGGCACGGCAGCAACTCCGAGCTACGCTTTACCTTATCAGGCAGGTCCTTGGAGTGAAGCATCGACGAAGCTTTCCCACGTGCGTTCGTTAAAGTTGCCATTGGAGACAGTATGGCTATAGCGGCTTCTCTTCGACCATCAACCTTCTCAGCTCCAGGAACGTGGGCTCTCATCGCATAAAGCCGCCCGCTATGCATGTCGATTGTATGCAGGTACGGCACGCACCTCGAGCCTCATGAGAGACATACAAAGGTGATGCTGCTTGTGCGTTGTGAAGGTAGGCCTTCTTTATACATTCATTCAAGACCTGCAACATGGTAGTCACCGCAGCTGCGCTTCTCAGCGCTGCTCTCCTGGCCTCTGCTGCTCCCGCCCCGGACAAGCGCGATGTCGATACCAGATTCCCCTACACTGGGCCCGCGGTGCCGGTCGGTGACTGGGTTGATGCCACTGTCAATGGCAATGGTAGAGGCTTCATCCGTCTGGTCGAGGGTCCTGCCGTGGCTCCTGCGACTCCAGAGAGCGTCACCAACAGCATTAACGTCATCTCACTGGCATACATTCCCGGCGGCATGACTGTCCACTACCAGACAGCTTTCGGGCTAGACGATGCTCCGACCGTCCATTGGGGCCCGTCTGCTGAGGACCTGTGCTATATGACAACTGGATATACGACCACGTACGATCGCACTCCACCGTGCTCGATCGCCATGACCACGATGTGCAGCCAGTGCGTATACTATATCTGAGACGACCACATATCTTCAGAGACGTCTGCTAATTCTTGGACCCATCGCCTTAGGTACTTTCACAATGTTCTACTCCAGAATCTGACGCCCGCGACCACGTACTACTACTCCATCGCGGCTTCGAACGGCACTACAGCTTCGCCAACGCTGTCCTTCACTACCGCTCATGCTGTTGGCGACGACACCGGATTCACCATCGTTGTACTCAACGACATGGGCTACACCAACGCTCAGGGCACCTACCAGTACCTGAACGAGGCAGCCGACACCATAGCATTTGCTTGGCACGGCGGAGACATCTCCTATGCTGACGATTGGTTTGACGGCATCCTTGCTTGCGAAGAAGGCGAGGTCTGCTACAACGGCAGTGACTCGACGCTGTCTAATACGCCTCCTGCCCCGTTTCCTGAGGACTACAATATCCCTGTTCCGGAAGGCGAGATACCAGATCAAGGCAGCCCTCGCGGCGGTGACGAGAACCCTATATACGAAACCAACTGGGATATCTGGCAACAATGGATGAACACCATATTCATGAAGGTAGATTACGAATATGTCATCTGCCCTTGGTGAGACATGCACTGACTATCCAACCTCTCCATCTAGATCCCTTACATGGTTTCACCGGGCAACCACGAAGCTGCTTGCACGGAGTTCGACGGTGCTGGCAACATCCTGACTGCTTACCTCAACTCGAACATATCCAATGGCACAGCGCCAGAGGACGACCTGACTTACTACAGCTGCCCACCATCTCAGAGAAATTTCACTACGTACCAGCACCGATTCAGGATGCCTGGTAACGAGTCTGGCGGGGTCAGTAACTTTTGGTACTCTTTCGACTACGGCAATGCTCATTTCGTCTCTATGGACGGTGAGACCGACTTCCCATATAGTCCGGAGTGGCCCTTTGTGCGTGACCTCACAGGCAACGAGACTTTACCAATGGAGAACCAAACATTTTCGACCGACTCTGGCCCTTTCGGCTACATCAATGGCAGCTGGAAGGACAACTCCGCCTACGAGCAACTCGCTTGGCTGGCTGATGACCTCGCCGCCGTCAACCGCACGGCCACTCCGTGGGTGTTTGCCATGACCCATCGCCCAATGTACAGCTCTCAAGTCGCCTCCTATGAGGCCAACATCCGCAACGCTTTCGAGCCAATTCTGCTCCACTACGGCGTCGATGCCTACTTCGCAGGCCACATCCATTGGTACGAGCGTATCTGGCCAATGAACAACCTGTCTATCGTTACTTCCGACATCATCGACCCTCATACATACTCTACCGGCACCGGCAAGTCTCTGGCTACGATCGTTAACGGCATGGCTGGCAATATCGAGTCTCACAGCACGATCAACGCATCGGAGATTCTGAACTACACTGCCGTCTTGAACCAGTACGACTTTGGATTTAGCACACTTACCATCCACAACGACACTGTGGCGACATGGCAGTACATCATGGGCGTGAACGGGTATGAGACTGTCTGTGGTTCTAGATTTGAGACAAGCGCTGACTGATACACTCGATTGTCTGAAGGTCTATAGGTGACACTTTGACGATGAGCCATAAGCCGCAAGCGACGGGCATTGCCATGTCTACGGTGAGTGGTGCTGCTACATCCACGACTGGCACGACGGCACACGGTAAGCTCTCTACGATATCTGCTTTTGCTGCTCGTAGTTAGCTGACACAGTCGCTCACCGCTGTTCAGGCGCTTCAAGCACTGGTGCAGACGCTCCCATCGGAACAAAGCTCTAAGCGCATTTAGTCCATACACAAGAGCATGCTGCTGTGTAAGTGAGAGATTGATGACCAGTTCGGTAGAAAATGCGCAGCTGAAAGGCGAAAGCAGGGCAAAGCATACATACAAATTTGGTGGCGCACCAGCCTCCGAAACTATGTTCTCATTGTCTGCTCGTGGAAGCTCTCATCGTCTGCCAGGGTACTTTCTTCAACTCCGCAGCGTCTGGAACTTCGCTTCATCATCTATGTACCTGGCGGCTGGGCCGACCGCGGCCTTGTTCTTGCCTGGAAGCCAAGGTCGATAAGGAAGTCCACCACATTGGCCTTGGAGTTTTAATTGGGGCGGAAAGCCTCGCCAGAAGCAGCTGTGCATGAGAAGCACTTCTTCGCAGGATCGGCTGCAATGCTGCTGCGTTGTCACAATGTCCCAATGCGGCTTCCCAATCTTGCTCGATCATTGGGCACAGCTGCACACCTTGCCGACCTTCTCCTCCGCCTTTGATGCTGACGTCGTTGGGCTAGACGCCGCAAGACGCCACTCTTACCTGTGTTTTTGTGTACCCTTCGCGCTGGGTCGAATGGTAAAGCTCATCAGTACAGTGGTGAATCAAACGGTATGCAAACTGCAAGTGGGGAGGGTGCTGTCATGATTAAAGCTTAACCAGGCTTCACAACATGTTATCAGGGAGAAACTTCATAAATGACCAAGGACATTGCCATTCCTTTCATATCCCACATTGCCCCCTCATTTCATTCTGCTTCCCAGCTCGCATAATACGATGGACGACTCAGTTTTAGCACGTCTCGCGTGCCTCGAGTATGCAACCTTCGATCAGGTTCAAGTCGGCAACAAAGAAGGCCATCCCAAATTCAAGATGGGCGGTCGAGTCATGTACATGCCGTTGGAAGAGGAACGCAGGGAATATGAGAATGTAGTAGATTGCCTCGTTGTGTTGCGTGCACTCATCCAGGCTGACTTCGGTTCAGGTGGAGCCAAAACAAGTGACTGTCCGGTCGATAGTCTATCAGGCGGGATGGTATCCGTATTATGTATGGCAACCCATGTCAACAAGTTGAGAACCTCCGCTAATGTGTCGGACGTTGCCTGGACAGGTCGAGGTAGAAAAGGGAATGCCTGCCTTTCTCGCGGACGAAAATCGGCTTCAGCCTATTGCAATAGAGACACGCAGGACATGTGCGTCGGCAACGACTATTACCGGAAGTGCCAGAAGGACTATGACTCAGTACTTTTCCTACTCCGTACCACGACCATGTCTGCGCTCCAATGTGAATCTCTCACTCTCGTCTCGAATTCTCCAGATCAATTCGTACGTTTTGCACGCATCTTCATAAGTCGACAAGATCCCAACCGGATCACTTGCTTCTCCGTTCGTTCCATCCGCGGGTATTGGGATCACAATAGCTCAACAGGATAAAACAATCCATTCATGTTTTGCCAGTCTTGCTTTGCCAACCTTGCTTGCAGCATCTCCAATCCACCCAAGTATACTAAAGCCGCATACGAGAGTATGTTGCACCGATCACGATACGGGGATCAGAGCAGCTCAGCATGAACCTGGAACCTCGTCAAAGCCTTGCCGATCTTGCTTTACGAATGTTGCTTGCAGCACCCTTGAGGTCACTTGAGTATACTGACGACCGATATGTGAGCAGATTGCATCCATTGCGTTGTGGGAACCCTGATAGTTCAATTTTGATGGTGTGTGTAGTGACTTTTGATGGGCTACTTGGTATCTACCAAGTTTCCGCCCGTTCACCCTGTCGAGTGTATGCCATGGGCCACTACCGGCATCCCACGCCATGCTGGAAAGCATAAGAATACATCATGTTAGATGAACTTTCATCCCTAAATCGCCGACTCTCTCAACTCCTGAAGTCCCGCCGTCGTCTGCCAGAAGCCTGCCGCATAGATCCATAGATCAAGAGCAGAACCCCAATCCGTTGAGGGAACCAACTCTGCGGTATGTCAGCAATACGCAACGCACATGGAGTTCTGGGCGTACTTACAATGTGACGCAGAACGTACAAAGTACAAGCTCGCAGTCCCAGTTGTTCGCGCAGCCCCATCCGTACGAACAAAGCGAGTCTCTCTCGAGCAACATTTCCGCAGATTCGGTGGTCGTCGGTATGCCAGTGGTCTTTCCGATGGCTGATGGGAGGCCTGTCGTCTGTGGGAGAGATCCATTGGCGACGTCGTAGCCGCTGACGTTGGCGTAGGTGGCGTACAGCTCTGTCATGTTGGCCTTGGAAGGGTTGACAGCAGTACCGAGCCAGGCCATGATCTCAGCATTGCTCAGCGGCAAGGTATCGATGATGGTGCCATTGCCATCGTAGTTGCGCACAACACCGTCGTCGGAAATCTCGGTAATGCCCTCTGGGGGATGCTGCATGGCCGCTAGCTTGTCTCGGACATCGGTGAATGACGCTTTGGTCGGCTCAGTGGCGGGTGTGGTGGTCAACGTAGCCGAAGTTGTCGTAGCTGTGATCTCGCTCGTAGCAAAGGCTGTCGGAATAGGCTGAGTAGTCCCATCGACGACTGGGGGGCCGGAGACCGTCGTGAGAGTGTAGGTGTACGCCACGAGAGATTGGAGGTCGCTACTGTCCGGATCCGCAGTAGCAGAGGCAGAGACGGATGTACTAGCGGTCGACTCGTTGGTAAAAGTGTCCGTGGTCGAGGCGGGAAGGGCCAGGACACCACACGCCATACCGAGAGCCAGGATGCTGACGTAGAAACGCATGTTGATGGTATGGAAGCTGTGGTGAGTTACTGTCGGATGTGAGAGCTGATAGTAGTCGAGAGGTCGATACAGCAGCTTGATGGTAGTAGTTGTTGTTTGAGATCGACAGTTGCTAGAGAAATTCACTGGGTTGATATAGCCTGACGACCAATAGCGCTAGTCCGCAATCAGCAGGAACGGTCATCTGGCTATAACATTCTCCCAGAGTGAAGCCGTAACTTGATCAGTGAGGGCACCGACTGAGTGACTGAAGCGCTGGCTACGATCACGGGATCCTGTAAACATACCTTCAGCGCTTGGTCTCAGGGTGAAGAGCTATACGTTCGTTTGTGAGGACGCAGCCGTTGTCTGAGATGTCTCGCAAATGCTCATGGAAGTTTCATTACCTGACTGACTGCTACATTTGAGCAACGCCAAGGGCATTCCAGATGATATCCAAGTTAGATGGCTTAGGAGATCGCATCCATTTGCAACCCGTTTTCCATCATCGTTGCGGCATCGCCGAGCATCATTAGAGTATGGTGTCTACATGAACTTGCTGGCCAAGCTCATGAGACCGCCGCCACCCGACGACCCACCACCCATCTGTGACTTCATGTACATCTTTAGCGCCATCTGTGCTGCACTACTGACAGCGTCTTGCTTGGAGTGGCCCTCCGGCACGTTACCTTGAGAGCTTTGCTGGTCTACAAGTCATGTCAGCTGAGCTCCTTGCCATGCACTCCTTGACGAGTACTCACCAAATAGCTTCGACGCCTGAGCCATAGCCATACCGACATACTGGTTCTGACTGCTTCCTCCACTCGACCCACCACCCTGGTTGAACATCTTCAACGCCTGCATGGCCGCCGCACCACCCATAGCTCCCGAAGTGGCTTGCTGTCCTCCTCCACCGCCACCACCGTAGAAGTTCTGGTGCTGACGCACGGCATCGTCCTCGTCGATGGGCTCGTTCGCAACCTGCTGGTGCTTACCCTGCAGCATGCTGAGCACATTACCGAACATACCACTGTCTGCGCTGTCACCGGCATGCTGCTGAGCATGTTCCTGGGCGCCTGAAAGGTCACCGAAGCCGCTCCCTCCACCACCGTAAGATGTGCCGGTACTCTGGCCGTGGCCTTGGCCTTGACGACCTCCTTCGCTGTAGGACCCTTCTTGGCGACCGTGGTCGGATTGGTGACCGTATGATTGCTCTTGGCCATAGCCGCCTAATATAACTTAGCGCTGTCAGCAGTGGACCTGGGAAGAAAAATACTCACCACCTCCGCTGCCGTATCCACCCTCTTCCTGACGACCCCCTCCATAGTCTTGCTGCCTGCCACCATATTCATCGTTCCCACCACCGTATCCACCTCCACCCTGCCTCCCACCATACTCTTCGCCTCCACCACCATAACCGCCTTGCTGCTGCTGCCTCCCACCATACTCGTCACCTCCACCACCGTAACCGCCGTCTTGATTGTAGTCTCCTCCGTAAGACATTGTGGCTTTGATCTCAATGAATAATCTGCTTCTTGTGGTTCGTACTTCGTAAGACTGATTGGAAAAGCTTGGTAGATCTGGATATGCTTCTGCTGCTCAGTTTGATGCTTAAATTGATGTGATGTCCAAAGCTCCCTTGCTCGAAGGTTTCAGGTACCTGGAAGCAAGAAGATCGTGCCAAGGATGGTGACGATGGTAGTGGGGTCACAACCATGACGTCGGCGGGGCAAACCGAAACGCGCCTTCCTAGTCTGGCACGTCCAACCACGCGCCGGTGGCGCAATGCAGAACTCAAAAGTTGGTCAACTTGGCAGATATTGACTACAGTTGCCAAGGCATAAAGAGTCTACCAGCCGCTCACGAGCATCAAACCAACACTGCCATATTCTCCAAGCTTGCCTGCCAAACACACATCACAGCAATATCAAGAGCAGCACTCGATATGGCAGGAGGTACCTTTTTCGTCATCGTCTTCGTCGTTCTGGCGTTGCTGGGCGGCTACATCTACGTGTATGCCATACTCACTTCTCACCCGATGACTCCGACACAGCTAACGCTGTCACAGCTTCGGCATCCCACCCCAGCTCAAGCGTGAGATGGAGGAGAAAGCGCTCGAGACCATGGGCGAGAACAAGGCTTCGTACATGATGAAGGACGCCATTGGCAAGATGCCTGCTTCGGACCAGGAGGTACGCTAACAACATCCCCATGAAAATGCACAGGTGCTAATATACTGTGTAGGACGTCAAGGAGCTGCAGAAGGGTCTGGCCAACATGGGTGGCGGTGCTCTACAGAACCCGCTTGGCAAATTTGCGGGCAATGCCGGGGATGAGGCGACGAGGGACTTCACTGGTCGCTAAGGCAGAGCGATGGCAATCTCACGGCGACCTACGAAGATATCAGGCATCATGGCGATCTCTGCCGGTTCTAAAGAAACTTCATATCTTGGAGAAGACGGGCGTATGACGACCAGCTCCGGCCCCACCGACGTGTAAATTATGTGATATGGAAAGGCTCTTGGTACCATGCCTTTACTGCTAATGACTCCAGATAGGCACGCAAGTATAAATATCGACATCAACCAATGCATCGTCATATCATCACTCGCGGCCGCCCGTCTTAGGCTTCTTCCTTGGTGGTTCACCTTCATCCTCCCTCCCTGGACCAGACAGCAGTTTCGGCCACCCCGTACAAGGCCGCCCCGGCTGCAAAGTTGCACAAGCATTCGCCAGCTCTTGTTCTGCGCTCTTTTTACCATGAAGCGGATACAGTATTCTGAACCTCTCTGCGTCTCCCGCCGACGGCACTCTCTTCCGGAAGTCATGACTGCCTCCGCACCAGATCGGGACGGTGACGTCGATTGGACGCTCTTTGTGTCTGTAGGTTACCCAATCTTTCTCACTGAATCGAGACGCCAAATCCGTTCGATGTGGAGGAGTAGATCATGATGCTGTTGTAGTCGAATTCGGAGGGTCCGGAACCTCCGACAGTGGTGAACGACGTTCTGGCGTCTTCGAAATCCAAGGGCAACCAGTGTATAACAGATGGGAAGTGCAGCTTCGCCAGTGCTACGTCGGAGCACACTTTTTCCATCTTCATGTCACCCGTCATGGCCGCGTCGAAGGGATGCTCCGTCAGCTTCTCAACGTTTTCCTTGGCCTTTTCATACCCGTTGACGTTCGAGCACACGAAGTCAATGTATCTCCTGGCGTCGTCCCTTTGATACTCGTGTTTGAAGCCTATTGCATGGCTCAGCTCGTGCATCATCGTTGCCACATTGAACGATGTTTGAGCAGCGTACCGCGACGGAGTCCAACGGTTGTCTAGTTTGCCATCAAATCTCAGCCAGTGCCGGCCCCCCTCAGTCGGCTTGGTCCAGTTATACCCGTCCGTGGTATCAGGATTGCAGCCTTCACAAGTCTCCTCGATGATCAAGGCATCCCTATCCGGCAGAAGTATGTTGTCGCACAAGCCGGATTCTCCAGCTCTCTTATCGAGTTCGATGACCAAGGCACTGCCTTTCAGCGCTGGGGCTCATCGCTCTATTGCTTTGTCTACTACAGGCTTAAGAGTCTGGACTGCGCTTGCGTTGTGGTAGCAGTATCGAAGAGGCTGCTTCCGGTTGCTGGTCTTGAGGTCTATATGTGTTACTGGCCAAGTCCCAAGTCCATGGCGACCGCGATCTGGCAAGACGCTGTACCATCGCTTTGAGATAGCGCTCTTTGAGTCCCCGGGCGGACAAGCGGTGACAGTGCTGAAGGCGAACAGCAAGTGGAGTGCTGATACGAGTCGCATGTTCGTACTGATTGCCGTCAATGCACTGCAATAGGTAGTTGGCATTGAAAGATTGTGAATTGGGCAGCCATGCTGTTTCGAAGAGTACAGCGAACCATCTAACGCTTGCGGGAGCCTCATGACATGTGCAGACGGTGGCCACATGCTGCTGCAAGTCCTATCGATTTGAGCGCACGAGCAACGCTGCATGATGTTATTCTGCGTCTCCGGCTTGACAGTAGGCTGTGCAACTTGAGATGAGTGTGTCAAAGTAAGGAGACAGAACCTCGCACAGAGTATCTCAAGTGCCGTCTTTACATACCAAAGGAGGAAACACCATCTTTCTCGCTCATCGCTCACGGATCAGGAAAAAGGAAAATGCCCATAACTCGGCCAAAGACCACCAAAACATGCCAACTCTGATTCACCTGAGCATTTCTTTGGTAAAACAAGCTCTTAAGTCAATGCCTGCTCGTCAATACAGAACCACCCAAGTCAATCAGTAAGAAAGGTCCATTCGCCAAGCTTCCGTTGCCTGCACCCGGTGAAACAGCATGATAACTGTCAGAACTCTTGAAAACATCTCGTCACCCTCCGAGCGAATCCAGCGCCCAGGCGTGCTCCGGGCCGTCGTACGATATCTTGGTATTGGCCGAGATCGAATACTCTCTAGTGATCCTGCGGTGGGTAATTCCCCTTCAGGCCAGTATTGCCACCTGAAGGTACCTGCTGGCCCTCAGGGTACAGCTCCTTGATGCGCTGCATATCTCCCGCCGAAGGCTTCGCCTGACTTAGATCTGGATGCCCTCCTGAGAAGATGTGACCAGACTGGTGACGCTGAGGATCTGGACCTTTTGCGGTGATGACTGGGGAGTCCTTATCCTTCGCAAAAGCGAGAGAATCGTAGATCATGATACTGTCATAATCGAAAGGCCCGCCGTAGGTGAAGCGATTGATGTATGGGCCCATGCCTTCGATGTAGTTGGTGAGTACCGGCATATGCACGACCGCGAGGTCGTAGTGGTTGCATCTGAGTTAGGAAATGTAAGTCAATGGAGTCTTTCTCAGTTGATCGATGAGTGTCGACATGCATCATTAGCATCTTAACTTCATCGCTCATGCCGGCGTGCAATGGCGGTGTGTTCAGCTCCTTGACCTTCTCCTTGATTTACCTTTCGTTAGCCTTGCAAAGTTGCAGTAAACCAGCGATGGTGGTGCGAACTGACCTCGGCGTAGTCTTCCAGGTTGGCACAATTGAATCGAATGCTCTTCCCAGCGTCGGCTCCTTGATGCTCACTGTGAGAGAAGAGTGTAAGTAATAGTAGATGTCTCGGCATCATCCGTGAACAATTGGTATACGTACTGGGCGAACCCTATCGCATGCCCCAACTCGTGCGTCATCGCAAACACTAACCATGCCTGATGCATCTGAGGAGTAGGATATATAACTTCAGTGGAGAAGCTCATATGATGACGGTGTTCCCCAACCGGCATCTGAGTTTCCTCAGGCCACTCGTCGTAGGTATAGCCAATGGTGGTAAGGGACCCATTGTCCTCAGTGTTCAGCGTGATCTGGAGAGCGTCCCTTTGGCCCACCGGAATATTTTCACACATCCCATTGTCACCGGCATTCGGATCGAGATCGATGCTGAGCGGCGTACCATGCATCGTAGGCAGCCAGTTGCGGAACGCTGCATGCAGAACCTCTTAGAGCTCTTCGCGAGTCTTGCTGTTGGTCCAGCAGTACCGGACTGGTCGGTATATAACGCCTGTGTTCTCATGTTTGCGCTTAGGCCAGATACCAGCACCCTCACCACCTAGGACACTGTAAGCGCGTTTGTTGACATCAGCTGTGCTGTTGTTACGGAGTGTAAGAGGGTGAGCTGTAACACCGAGTAACGAGCTTGCGAAGGCCAGTGGGTAGAGGTAGTGCATCCTGTGTGTGTCGAAGGTACAGCACGGTGTATGGTGTATGGTGTATGGCGTATCGCTGATGTGGTGTCTAGTCTATGATGTGTGGTCTATGGTGTATGACGTAGAAGATGTTGGAGTGGAACGAAGATGTTATATCCCGAAGAAGGTGTAAGAGCCGATTGCCAGCGATGGTCCTCGCCAGTTGGTAACACAGCCCCGTATCGCTGGCCTGTGTGGCTTGTGTGAGATGTGTGAGATGTGTTGTCGCTCCAGCACATGTATCTAGCAACCTCCATGACAACATGTGGAAGCCAGCTGGCCCAGCTCAGCATAGCCAACACCGTGCGGTGCCGAACCTGGTACCCAAAGCCTCGTGTATCCCGACTGTCCGGGCGGCGCCTACGCGATATATCGAAGCGGTATGCTGCATGTGCGGGACCCTTCGCTCATGGACCTGTCGCAAGTGCAAGTTGTATCATTCGCAAAGACATTCACTCGTACTTCTCTATTTGATGACAGTACATAGCCCGCAAATCCATCTCAATACACCATGCTCATCCCGAACCTAATGGTATCCTATCGTGGTCGCAGATCTTATCAAATCCGCTGAGATCACGCTGATCTGGAGTGCGTCTCGGTCTTTCTCCGGAATAGAGTCACACAGCCCGCCCGTCCCGGTACGTTTATCCTGCTCAAAGCTAAGAGAGCTGTCCACCATGGCATTTTCCACCGCAAGTTGGCTCGTGCGAGCAGTGTCTGGAGAGCGATTCTGGCAGCCTCGTTCACGAAGCAGTACCGGACCGGGCGGTGGAGCTTGCCGTCGGCATCTTTGCGGGTGACGGGCCAGGGGCCTGCAGCGCCGGGGGAGACCGTTGCGTGCACAGTGTATGCGCGCTTGCCGAATATGGCTGTGCTGTTGACTGGATCCGGAGAATCCGCAAGAGGATGTGCTGCGGCTATAGCCAGGTAGGCTGCGAGCGCAAGTGGGTAAAGGCTCCGCATAATGTGCATGTCGTGGGCTTGCACCAGTGTGGTATGGCCTGGAATCTCTAGTTTCATAGCTGAGGATGTGCTGTGGTAGTGTAAGCTGTGAGACTGCGTGCCTGGTCGAAGATGTGAGAGATGTAGCCAGAGATGCTTTTTAAAAAAGCTAAGCGCAACCCGCCAGCGATGCTCCTCGCCAGCTGGCAACACAGCCTCCATCCGCTGGTTGCTGTGCTAGCTTGTGATGACACTGCCACTCCAGCACACCGATCGAGCACAAGGCGCAACCGCCGGTAGCAGATCTCGAGCTCCCTCTGCCTGGCAAGGTATCCGGACGTATCGATATCCTCGCGCCAGACCAGGGGTATGGTGAGTAGACGGTCTGGTAGCTCATCAGCAGGCAGGGAATCGACTTCGCGGGCGATGTGTGCGAAGTGCTCAAGGACTTGCCAGCCTTGAGCTACTGCTGAGCGGAGATCGTCGCCCAGCGGGTCTTCGGCTGCGATGCTGTTCTTGTCTTGACGATCGAGAAGGATCGCTGCAAGTTGTTGATAGCGCAGACGCTTTAGCCATGGCAGAGACGGTGCCTCGTTTGGGAAAGCCTGCAGGATCCGGGTCTGGCTTGGGAAGGTACTGCGTGCGACTTCCAAGGTCAAGCCTGTGATGTGCATATCGATGAGTCCTCGCACGCGTCGCCTGAGGAGGCGCAGGGAGAGGAAGGCGTCGATGTCGGTACTGGCGAATATGTGCAGGAGCACGTCGTCTGGTAAATTCTGTGTCATATTGTTGGGGTGGCAGTGGGAGTCTGCATAAAACCTTAATCCAGCAGCATCACTTAGGTCTCTGTAAGAGCTATCCTACGTGATACAGTGGCTTGCTGTCAAATAAAGCTTACCTGTTGCACAGCGCTAGTGACCTGTCACCAACCAAGACACCTCATGGTCATGCGGCAGTCGCGCTACTGTGCTCAGTAACATCATGTAACCGGTCACGCAGGCAAAGACCCCATTCAGCGAGCCTTGGTCAAGTCCTCCTCAGCGAGCTACATGCCTCTCCGCTGATACAAGATTCGTGAAGGGTAGGAGGTGATGTGGACGAGGTTGATGCAGCAGAAGGCAAAAGGAGGTTCAATCAAAGTTGAGCGGAGATAGCCGGCTTGACCCAGATTTTGATTAGCGTTTGCGCGCGAAGCGCACGCGAGACCCTGTCGAAGTCTGGCCTCGAGGCGTTGGAAAGTGTGTCTCCCCCAATGCACTTTGCACACTTCAATAAGAGGAGGCCACGATGAGCGGAGGGACGAGAAGGAGAGAAATATCACCGGCTCGCATACAGCTCTATGCGCTAGTATAATGCATCTCCGCCATGTAGCGAACCAGCAACTCCGCCGCCTAACCCGCCGATACCCCTTCCTCCGCCGCCTTCCACTGGTCACCGTCCTCCTCACGCTATTATGGCTCTATGTGATTCATTGGGGCGAGCGCAGTCTCTTCGCCTCGCACATCAATGCTTGCCAATGGGATAAGTGGGAGAAATGGCCAGCGGAAGCGACACCGCATCATCTGGTCTTCGTCTCCGATCCGCAGCTGGTTGACCCGCACACATATCCAGGAAGACCATGGCCATTGTCGACGTTGACGGAGAAGTATACGGATCGATATATGGCACGCAACTTCAGGTTGATCAACGCCGACCTTGACCCGGACAGCATAGTCTTCTTGGGAGACTTGTTCGATGGAGGACGAGAGTGGGCGACGAGTAAGGCCAGACCGCTGAAGACGGCGCAAAGGAAGGTATTGGAGAGGCTTGGCGTGTTGAAGACGGAGGACAAGGCATCTGGACAAGGTGAAGTGGAGGGCAACAAGAACAAGAGGAGTATGGAAAGCTATAAGAAAGCTATCCTGAGCCCGCATAGTGGTCTCGTACGCAAGGAGGACCACTTCCTCACGCCAGATAATCGGGATCTGAAGGCTTTCGTTCCTGGCGAGAACGGACGGTGGTCGGTTTGGGACCAGAAGCAGTGGGATGCCGACTTGTCTCGCTTCACCAGCATCTTCTTTGAGCGGGACCAACTGTATCCGATGGGAGAGCAGGACAGATCAACACATCCGATGTATGAGGTGAAGACGGATGCAGTGGCTATCCAAAACGGAGCGACGAACGTCACGTACTCCGAGTACGCTACCAGCGGCGGGAAGCAGCGACGTGTAATCGCCTCGTTACCGGGAAACCACGACGTCGGCTTCGGTAGCGGCGTGCAGTTGGCTGTGAGAGATCGCTTCCAATTGCACTTCGGCGATTCGAACCGCATAGACGTCATCGGCAACCACACCTTCGTCTCCATCGACTCACCCTCCCTCGCCGCAGCGGGCCAATTCGTCCCCGAGGGTGGCGAAACCCAACAAAACCGCATCGACGAGCTGCAACATCTTTGGAAGCCGACAATGGACGTCTTGGAGAACCTCCGCACCCCAGCAGGCAAAGCCGTAAGCGACACTTTGAACCAGTACTATCCACCTTCGGCGGCCACTCAAAACCCAGGCTACCCTCATGCTGTCCACGATCCAAGCGACCTCAGCGATCACCCATCAACGACAGAACTGGCATCCGAAGCGCTCAAAACGAAGCCACAGCTCCCAGTCATCCTGCTCACCCACGTACCCCTCTACAGAGACCCAGATACCGACTGCGGGCCCTTCCGCGAACGCGGGCATGCGATCTCCGTGTCGGCAGGTTATCAGTACCAGAATGTCCTCACTCGCTCCCTCTCCAACACTGTCATCAACAAGGTTTCTGCCGCGGGAGATGTCATTGGCGTGTTTAGTGGAGATGACCACGATTACTGCGATATTACGCACCGCTATAACATTGGCCCGCAGCCCGGTACCGCAGGGAACGACGGAACGAAGAAAGGGCCTAGTTTGAGAAATGTTAGGGAAGTGACGGTGAAGGCCTTCAGTTGGGCCATGGGTGTACGGAAACCCGGGTTCTTACTTGTGAGTCTCTGGAACCCAATCGACGAGAAGGGCGAGTCAATAGGGGGTTTGAGGGACGGGAAGACCATGCAAACGAAGCTTTGCTTGTTGCCGGATCAGTTGAGTATCTTCATCGACTACGCCATACTACTGGGACTCACGCTGGTGGTATTGCTTATCCGAGCCATCGTTGTCGGTCTCCGGTCGAGTGGGAACGACTTCGACGAAGACAGCGGCGTAGACGGCGTAGACAGCCCTACAACAACCAAGCTAGTCCTGCCACGCTTCCAGCCACACATCACCAACGGCTCCGCAAACGGCTATTCCACCCCCACAAAGGCCAGCAAGACCAAGTCTGGCCGCCAACGAGCTTCTTCAACGTCGACTTCCTCTCAATTCAACGGCAGCATCACCGAAAACGGTAGTCTAGGTGTGCAAAGAAGTTACAACGCCCGTACCCGCTCGGTCTCCCCAGCCGCTGGCTACATCCCTCCTTTAAACACCCAGCAAGGGGGAGGAGGGCTGATAGAAAAAGCCGGCTACTTCCCTCAAGTCCGGTGGTCTGACCCAGCCGACGAAGACGAAAGTGACGAGGAAAGCAGACTCGGCAGCTTCGATGGTCGGGACATGCTGGACGGGCAGGAAGATAGTCAGGCGAAGTGGAAGCATAGGAGACGGCGGGCGCCTAATAAGGCGTGGGTGGCTTTGACGGAGTTCTTTGCTAGTGTAGGGATTGCGGGGGTGCCGAGCGTAGGGTGGTATATTTGGTTGATACGACATGGCTAAGCGATACGAATGCCTTGTGTGGGTAACTGTTGTAGTGAATTGTAAGATGGTGATACCCAAGCCCAAGCTGTCCTGGCTTTCCGTCGCACAAGGTCCTCTGAAAAGATGAGATACTACTGACTGGGAATACGGTGGCCTTGCGCGGAGCGCGGAGATGCTAATTTGGAGATCTCCGCCGGACGAGACTGACAGACAGCTAGGGAGAAGACATCGCTCTGCTGCGTTATGGTATTTTGGACTACTGCCTGGAGATATAGTGACTCTGCCTTGACTTCTTTCCGTGGGGATTCTAACTCGGGTCTAATGCTATCTATAACAGCAGTGCTCGCAGGGAATGTGTGTCTACTCACTCACCTCACAATTCACCGCATCTCGAAGTCGCCTACCACGAGAATCTGGTAAACACAGACTCGGCTGCTAGACGGCATTCGGCAAGCCGAACTCGGGAACCGGGAACCGGGAACCGGGAGAGTTACCGGACGGAAAAAAGTTCACCAGCTGTTTCCTCTTCTGTGAACTTTGTGTGTTTACACACACTTCTCTCTACATGTATTGAGGTGACAGGAAGGCGGACAGCGGAGGGAGGGGCCAGGGAGGGGCCAGGGGGGCGGCCAGAGGGGCGGAGAGGGCAGGGAGCTGGGAAGGAAGGCTTATTCATGGTCTTGCTGAGAGCGTTAGTAAGGAGGTCAGACGGAAGGAGCAAGAGAGTTTGAGGAACGTGCTTGCTGTGCAGAGGGCGTACGAGGAGAGCTTGACGAGATCTGAGATGGTTAGGGGACCGATGGGATCTTCGTGACGAAGGAGGACGACACCAGCGCCTCCAGCGCCCCTAGCGGGCACAGCCCACTCACCCTCTTGTCCGCCATCTGCCTCTGCCGCACCGCCAACCGCACCATCAGCTGCGCCCTCTTCTCGCAATCCCTGCAACCGATTATGATGCTTCTGCTCCGGAATCTGATCCCGAGGATGCTTTTGATCTCGGTAGCGAGGACGAGTTGTCCGATGATGAGGAGGAGCGTGGGAGGTATAGGGATGAGGAGCCGTTGCGGGAGGGGAGTGATGTGCGGACCGGTTCGAGGATTTAATATATCCCGGGTTGTGTCTTGATTGCAGTTGTGCTGCTTTGGCTGTGCCTGCGCGCTCTCTCTCCGCGGGGGACGAGGGGCGAGGGGCGAGGGGCGCGGTGGCGGTGGCGGTGGCGGTGGCGGTGGCGGTGCGGCTGGCGGAAGAGGGGGTTGAAGGGGTGGAGGGGATGAGGGCCCTTGGGGGCTGGCTGGGAGCGCTGGGGGCGTTGGGGGGTCGGGGCGCACGCTGGTACCGCACAAAAGAGGTTCCAATGATCGACATCGCCCTAGACTTTCTTCCTTTCACATACCACTGTCAGAGTACCAGCTTTCCTTCGACGCGACTCTACCACATACACCACCTTCAGTATCACACCAACCACCTCTTCTCCAGTATGGCTTACCTTATTACGTCGTCTAAGACCGACACCCGTTCTCAAGTCATCGCACGGCTCAATGCCATGCCGTACCACCTACAGGCGGACATCATACGCAGTATCTACCTAGCCACTATCCGCACCGACCCCCTCGATATAGCTATACTAGATGTATTCTACTAGCACGTCTCCTTACAGCAGATCGCCTTGAACGAGATACCGGTTACCGTCTACGTCCGGCTTCACGAGCTACCTACCGACGCCCAGCTCTTCGATTTGAGCTGTATACACAAGAAGATCCTGATCGCTCTACCCCCTGCGAAGCTCTACACATCACCGCACCGCTCAACAGTGCCAATGACGCTGATCGCACTCCAACAGCACCTGGCTCTCACCCAATACCACATGGGCGATGCCACCGTCGACATCAGGCTGCCAACCGGCTTGGGCGCCAGCTTGGGCGCCAGAATGACGAAGGAGGCTCCCTTCGTCGCGGGAGCGCGAGCATGGAGCTTGCTCGGCGATGGAGCTGGACGGGCTGGAAGTGGGACCGCGCGAGTCCGATTTGGGCGGCACCTGCCCCC